>NIUQ01004220.1:0-14452 GCA_002796945.1 Plectus sambesii
AGTTTCATATCCAAGAATGGAAACATCCCCAACGACGGTTGCTGGTCCATTCTGAAAAAGTGACTTCCTTTTTCTGTCAGATTCAGCTATGAAAATTCCATCAAACATGTTGTCAAAATTTCTATGTTAGGTATGTTTTGGTAGTTAATGCGTCGAACAAACACGATAGCAACTTCGTCCTTAGACCAAGCGATGACAATAACGAAGACAGCTTCATTGAAAGGAGGTATTTGGCGGACGGCTGTCAGCTGTCCTGCGAGCGCTCGTAGGACGGCTGTGAACATGCACTCAGAGCGGCCGCAGGACAGTTACGCGGTTTCACTCAGGGTGCCCGCAGGACGGCTGACAGACGTCCACCTATTCCTGGTGAAAGGTTTTTTCAATAAGTTCTCCGAACAGTTAACTCGTTGTACAATTCAGCAATTAGTTCTGTTGACGTATTTCATCGCTTCGATCAAAGTCAAAGGCAGCTATTGAACAGGACACAAAAAGCAAGTGGGGTATTTAGTTTTGGATGAAAGAAATCGGATAAAATACCGGTTTCAACGCAGTAAATCATTCCATAGCCTATGGTTTATTGTGCGCGGGCAAACGATGCAAATCGGTTTCACCTAAAGCGTGAGGCTGTATTTGGACATGCGATACAGAACAGAATTCATCCTTAATTAGATAGGAGCGCACGTACAATTCTGGATCGATTTAGAGGTGTTTTGAATGCAACGTCACTTGGCAGCTGTTCAACTTTTACCCTTATTCAGGTTTGAAAATTTCGTGTGGCGAAGTGGATGCGCGTTCTCGTCTCTCCGCCGCAAGATCGCCTACCCTCATTATTTTCATTCCGAATTTGAAAAGAAATAAAGAGTATCTGAATTCTGAAAGTAGAGCGATCAAACTCTGTAGAGCATTGTATGTTGCAATGTCACTTCTGCTTCGTGTTCTGCGAGTTCTTCCACCCGCGTCGGCAGCTCAGTCGGCGGCGTTGAGTACATCGACGCCTCTATCGCTCCGAAAAAGTTGGTTATAACTTTCCTAAAAGTAAAATGGGGCGAAAGCAGGCAGGATAAAATAGTACAATTAAACTTTTTCGGCGCCACGTTCAGTTAGAATAGAAATAGCTGAGCGAAATATCGACTACTATTTCGTTGAAGAGCAATATTCTTGCAAACCTTCTTGTTCTGCGTGACTGCAGAAAGTTGATAAATGGGAGCATCCATTTTTTACCTTTCTAACATGCTTCATTAGCTCGTCTTATTACTTGAAGTCGGCGCAAAAGTCGCCACATAGTCGATATTGGGATCTATTGTAACTTCTATAAGTAGTGTCGATTTTATTCTTCGTCTGTTACGCAACTCTTCCGTTTTGCGCGCTGTTTTTAGCACAGGTTTAGTAGACTCTTGATATGCCTAATTTATTATATCATGTTCGTACATTTATTTACGCCATGAATTTCTGTCACGGATAAACCATATGAATCAATGCAAATGGAAAAGTCGTTTTGCAGTACAAGAAACGGTTGAGGGAAAGACTACGACCGTAGAGGTGGTTGATGTCCAGTCGGATCGGAAGCAGAAATTGATTCCAGTCAGAGATGAGCACTGCTCCTGCCCGCTGTGTCGACTTGCAGTCAAAGTATCTTATGAAGTACGTTTTTGTTTCCATTTTTCGGCTTTTTATATGTTGCGTGGGGTTTTAACCCTCACGACGCTGCTGCTGACTACTTCTTGCTTCCCTAACTTCAAATCGTCGCAGGATATCTCGCTTGACTCTTTAAAACCAGTTAATCAATGCTTGGTCTACCACATTTTTTAAATAAACAAGAAGGCTTAACCGAGGTCCGAGGTACAGAAGAGTGAACATTCGATTCATGACCTTCTTAAAGCACCTCGTTTAGTGAATCATTTGAAGTTGCTCATGATCTGCTGAATACATGTAGGCCAACTTTGTGCGAGTATTGTATTTGATATAATGCATATTGCAGGACGTATTAATCCTGGAACAATTCATGCGGAAAGATGGGACGGTGCTACCAAAACAGTTGACCGGTTTGTGCTTCGGTCAGCAGTTGCGACTCGAGCGCTGTGTCATGCAGGTAGCCTATTATAATCATTTAGTTTTAGTTGTCCTAACCGTTTATCCTATCCGTTTAACCAGTCCAAACATATATCCCAGCCTTTCGGTTGTTATTTTTTGGTAGCACAAGATAAGTTGAACCGAAGATTAAACACAGCTGAATGGATACTTATTAAGGTGAAGTCCTATTTCAACAACACATAATTGCTGTAAAGCGTATTTGTTTGAGCCTGTTACTGACTGCTCGTCAGAAGTCGATTGATGGCGTGTATTAATAGGCGCATTGGTGCGGATTGTTTCCCGATCGCACTCTGCCCGGCTTCGACCGAACGGGCTATAAGAAGTACGCGCGCTATTGGAGTGACGACATGGACATGTATCGGCTCAAACACAACGTCGTCAAGGCCTCCTGGTTCTACGTCAAACGGTACGACGTTGGCAAGGGACGACCATACCCCAAAATTCCTGCCAACTCAGCAGAAACATAATATTGTTACCTTATGCGTGTAGTTGAAACGATTAGTACTTTGTTATGTCAAAATTTATGAATGGGGACACTGTCACCGCATTTGCTCGCTTTAAAGATTCGCCAGTGTTCGAACATCCGCAAATAGAGGAATACGAAGGACGGAATCAGCTGTTCTTATCCCGATGACAGTGTTTCCACTCTTATTATTGACTGCATTGCTCATGTCATGTCTGGTCTTATTGATAAATGACATATGACAGTCGTAGTTGTCGCTAATTGCAGATTGATTAATTAACGTGCTTCACAGACGTCTGCAAATTTCTATTTAATAGCCGTATAGTAGAATTCTCTTGAAATATACACTCAAATGAACGTGCCGAAATTTTCGAACGTAAGATAAACGACGTCCATTTTTACCAGTCCATTAGTGCCTCGTACGCAGTCGATGCGCTCAGAAAATCTAAGTTGATCGCTAAACGTTTTTTTAAAGAAATATTAAAGCCGCCTTCACTGAGCAACATTCTTTATTTCCATGGAATGACATGTGAGCAGCGTTGCAACTCCAACATTCGCACATAAACCGGCATTCTTATGCTACGAACAACAATGCAAAAGACAAAAAAACTTGGTTTTTTGGCGCACAGCAGCATTGAATCGACGTCGCTGGCGTCGTGCACCTCATACAGAAATTATGGCCCACGGTCGATCGAGTTCAATAATTACATCAAAATTGTAACTGGAAGAAATATGGCTGAAGCTTATGAATTCGCTGAAGCGTGAACGAAAAACAATGTGATTTCCCGGAAGAACTGCACGAGACTACGAATACAACGCTATGAAATAAATTGGAACACGTATGAAACTAAATCGAAATTTCTCCATTTTCGTTTAACCAGATTAAGAATGGAATGGTTGATCTCACAGCGAAGATATTCATGCGCAATACTTAATTTTGTGATGTGGTCAAACAGGCATTTATTGCTGGTCCAGCAATGGTTTATCTTATTTAAGTGTATTGATTTTTAATCAAAACATAAATTAGGTCAAAAGCGCCATTGAGATGTAACAAGTCGATGGAAGGAGATGTGTTTTTGGACCACAGAGAAAACAATCATATCGGACGCAGCACTTAGCAATGGCAGAACGCAGCAAACGACAGAATCCATCAAGAACGCTTAGAGAAATTGATGGGAAACGTACAGAAAAGAATAAAGACATCGGACAACTGTATTGAGTATAAAATACAAGGTTGGCTAAAAGGTCCTTACTCTAGCATACAAAAGTGAGGAACCAATGAGCGCGCAGTAGTTGGTTGGAACACTTAGAGACACTCACTCCAGTCAAAAACGCTTCAACGTAACAATTACATAAGATAGTCAAACGCAAAATACTACAGTCGTTTGAAATACCTACAGTATTACTGTACTGTTTTGTAAAGTTGGTGCGAGGTAAAAGCTAATAACGGAAGATCAATCAGATCCCAGACCGATCGCTTTCGCCAGCGTATCAACGACCGTTTCATCCTCGGCGGTAGAATGTTCCATCATCTGCAATTGATAATGATATTTCCAAATTGTACTCGTCAGCTAAAATTTCTCAATGCCGTGGAATAAAATGATTTGTTGTCATGGAATGAATAAGCAAATTTACTGTGAACAACAATATGGCTGCCTACCAAATTACTATTTGAATAACTAATGACGTTAATTTGAACGGTTTGTCAGGAATTAATGCAGAGTCGGAGGTGAGCCGAGTGCTGTACACAGAGATATTCTTGGAAAGTGTGCAAAGAGTTAAACAGTGAGAGCAAGTGCGCGACGCTTGATTACCAACCTGAGCGAGGTGAGAGTGGACGTACATGCCCTTGCTCGGCCCCTGCGGCGCGTTTGCCGACGACAGAACGGCCGCCTTCGCATTCCACCGACCGTACTCAGTCAAGCCGAGCACATCCTTAATTGAACTCGTCTTCGCGCCAACTGCAACGGCCAAATTAAGATTGCATCAAATATTAATACAATTAATATTATTATTTATTATGTAGTAATTTGTCTAAAATGGCGAATATCATTCTCCATAGCAGTACAAAGTTTTTACAAGGTGAAGTTTGGCGCTCTATCCTCATGTATAAAAACGTTCCTCAAAGACATAATGATGACCGCACGGAAAAGCTTCGCAGCACAAACACATTTCTGTGAGCAACCAACTGTCAAATACGAGTCAGAAAGCAAAACTTACGGCCCGCGGCGACAAAACTCTGCCAGCAATTGTCTTTCTGGTGGTCGACGAGCATACGAGCGAGGCTAGCGTCGTCGATTAAGAACTGCTGGGCGAGGGCGCGAGTCGCCATCACCTCCTTCATTATGCCCATCGACAGCTGGTTCATCAGCATCGACCACATGAGCGCCTGCCCCGGGGAGGATTGATCTGCAACAGTATTAAGAATGTGAAACAACAAATTAAGATCATTTTAAAATTAAATGAACACTTTATTCCAGTTTAAAGAATAAATAAAATAATTTTCACTAACCGCCCGCGTAGAGAATGCTTGAGCCGATGAGTTGCAGGGCGCCTTCGCAGCGGTCGTACAATGACCGGGGACCGGACACGTACACGGTGGCACCCTTCTTCGAGCCCAATATTCCCACGCCCACAACATCTACATGGTTGCTGTACTGAGAGAGATCCTGAAATTTAGGAACTCTTTGACTGACATATTAGAGTACTGTAATTATTATATGGCAGAAAAAGGCAAAAGAAGTGCACAGGGTACGGTGTTATTAACAAATATTAGATTGTCGCAAATGCAAAAAATGCACAATTACTGGAAAAATGTTTGCAAAATTGAATAACTTCACAAATAATGTTGAGTGTACAGGCGTCAGTTACCGCATAGTCTTACATATACGGCACCGGTAACAATAAAATCTACTCTGCACTTATCGTTGAGACTTGTCCATAAAAACTCAAAAATAACCGTCTTCAAACAGACTTTGCCCTTCTGCAGCGTTACGGGTAAATAAAACACGAGGGATTTAGAGTACAATAATTACAACTGGACACCGAGATACAATGAAATTTCGTTCCATTTCCTTATTCTACAGTGCGTATAAAAGAGAGCACATTCAAGTTTGTAGGATCGCCGAAAGACGTGGGAATTAAAAAGCGTTCAATTGAGAAATATTCAACAGTGCCTGGATGGTTTGTTCAAGCGTTTTGCTTTCCATAGGTGAGATCAGGACGAGACCCTTCTTGCTCGACCCTTCCTGAGTCGCTTCATCGCCGACGCCATCAAAATGTTCCAAAATCTGTTGCAGAATCGTCTTGTCATCCTCGTCGTTCAGCAGCTGAAATCAAGACCATGGTAACTTCGCTATAATCATAATAACTAATAATACAAAAAACCGATCGCTTCAGTCCGATATTCGGGGCACATAAAACATATAGAATAGTTTCGTTCAAATAATTGTATTATAAATTTCAATTAAAATACACTATGAGCCATAGGTGCGCTTGCCACTTTCACTTGCTTGTAACTTGGGCAAATTTCAACCAATTTAGTCTACATTATAGTCTAAAGCAGGATTAGTATTCAGTGTTCGATCACTTTTCAGAGCCATTCGCGGCATTCTAACAAAAGCTTTTGACGCATTTCTAATTTAATTTCGCTCAACTCAGTGAGAATTTCCTCCTTCAGTTCAGGAATATGACTCGGGCGAGTCATATCTCACGATAAAAAGTAACCTATTTTGATTCATAAGCTCCAAATTTACAAGCAAATCAAACAGAAAATACATCCCTAATCAACTTCAAGAATCTATTTCGTATGCCATATCCATTCGCCATTAAAATGCGCCTACCGAGTTCAAATCGTTGCCGGAGAGACAGCAGAAGACGACGCTGCAGTGGGAGAATAGCGCTTTGGGCAGGATGCCAACCTTGGGTGGACGAGCACCGATCTTCTTCGAGTGATCAGCGAGCTTTCGCGCCTAAAAGTAGAACTCGTTATACAGCAGTCGATTTAAAATGTTTATAAGAGCAGCTCCCAGTCCCAGACATGACCACGCCATGAATTATTCCCTAGTTTCAAAGAATTAATTATCTAAACTCAAGGGAGACAATCAATCGGTTTTTAATAACTTGGCAAAGTTAAATCCTACTGAGGCGGGATACGCCTAACTATATTGCGCTAAGTACGACTTAAGTTCAAGTACGCGGTAGGAAAACGACTCATTTGGACGCTATTAGATTATGGATCGCACTTGATGCAGTAACGAATGGCAAATGAAGTAAAATTCTTTGCCCTAATTCTGTTCATTCACCTATACCACTCTGATCCTGTAAAAGCTATGGATCCTTTATCTGCGAGACTATTTTTTAAAATAGAAGCAAGAAATCCCAAGTCACAGCGTTTGTGGCGACTGTCATTGGCAGGCGCGCGGAGAGCGAAATGTCTTGTTGAATTGGCGCGCGAGAGGCGACGCAGCCCTGCGTGAATGGTTACGCCTGCGCGCGGCCTATTGCTGAGTACTCGCGAGGCTGCGCGTGCGCGCTCGTGCGCCCGGGATCACTTCGTAATACGGCGACAAAGCTCTCATCCACCAGGTTGAAAACAACCCCGCCCACCTGCTTTGTTTCTTCCCCTCTTCTACCTTTCTCAACAACGTCCGACAACGTATAAGTCTGCAGAAAATCGGTGCGAGCTTGGGCATTAGCGCCCGATCTCCCACCATCCGGCCAACTGTCGATCATGCGGGTAACGATCCTCTTATGCTCCTTTGCTCATCTGCTTCTGCTCGCTACGACCGCGCCAGTGCAAGAAAATTCCACCGAGCCGGTGTGTCCATCAGGATGTGAGTGCGGTCAAAGAAACATTCGCTGCACCGGCGTGGACTTTGAGGACATTCTCCACTTCCTGCTACCATCCGTCAGATTGCTCCACCTAACTGACTGCGACATCTCCGAACTGCCAGTCGAACTGCTCCGAAATGCGACCAACCTGGAGCAACTGCACCTAATTGATTGTGGTATTGAAAGCATACTGCTGCCGTCGAGTGGGACCTTTGAAGGCCTCCGCCAACTTCGTTCCATAAATCTGAGTCAGAACGAGCTGATTGATTTCGCGGCGACAATGGAAGCGATGCAGCGGATCGGGCCGAACGTCGCTTCTATCGATTTGTCCGCGAACGCCATCGCCGTTGTCAATTCCAGCGGGGACGGCTATTACTCATCCGTTCGCACGCTCAATCTCAGCGGAAATGCCATTGACACCTTATTGGCGCTTCCTCGATCGCTACAGGTAAAAAGCAACCGTTGCGTTCTAGATAAAGTCGACAACGATGCATTCGATAGGGGAAAATGCGGAAGTTTTTGGCCAAAGAAGGAACTTTTAATTGACATATTTGGGAATAGATAGCTTGATAAAATTAAAGAACGTCATTATTATCAATCAGAAAGAAATTGATAAAATTAAGTTAAACCGTTTTGAAAAAACGATCTGGGGAATCGAATAGTCATCGTCATTGATAACTTGATTTTTTTCACACTTTCTAGTGATATAAAAGATAAATATAATTGTTCTCTGCAGGTGGTCGATCTATCGCAGAACGAAATCGCCAACTTGTCCGCCGTTATCTGGCCGCCTTCGCTGACTCATCTCACACTCCGCCAAAACGCCATTAGCGAATTGGGCGACGACGAGCTGCTCAGTTTATCCACGCTGCTGCAACTCGACGCATCGCGCAATCTGATCACAGAGATTCATGCCAACGCCTTCGACCATTTGCCCTCTCTGCGTCAACTCGATCTCAGCTTCAATCCGCTGCTCAAATTCGATGCTCGTTTCACAGGAATGCGTCGATTAGAGCGCCTCGAGGTATTGATAACACTCGCGTATGGTTTTTGCGGGCGACGAAGGCCACCCAGGCTAAACGAAAGTAAACTAGTTGGGGCGGCGATTGACAGACTGGTATGCTCAGTATATGAGACTGTTGGTGCGCATTCGAAGCGATGCGCCAAATTGTCACACTGGTCGCAAAAGATGGCTCTGACTGGGAAGTAGTTCGGCGACGAACGGTTCACTGCAGTCGCGATAAAGTGCCAAGAACAATACTTGCGCGCCTGAGCAGACACACGCGACTTTCAAGTTCTAAAATAACGATAATGTTCAACCGCATAAAGTGTACACGTATCCTGATCGGGTCGCAACAAAAACTTGTTTGCGATTGCGATCGATGACACAAGAGTACTTGGATAGTGCAAGCGTGCGGCTTATAATATAGCTGAATGACGTGGGACCTTTGACCGAATGAAACGTTCACATTTAAGGTATTCTGGGCTACTGAACAGATACCTCCAAGGATGCAGAAAATGTATTTTATGAAAATATGCAAGGACCGTCTCAAACGCACAACTTTCAGCTGACATATACCAATCTGTTTTACTTCGACGTCGATCTGCTTTCTGCGGCGATGTCCCTACGCAGTCTCAATATATCGCACAATCGTCAACTGTCGAGCATCGTTGGTCAGGTCGGGCGGTCGATGGAAGTGTTCGACATGAGCCATTGCGATCTGCGCATGCTACCCGATCGATTTTTTGTCGGCGCTTCACGACTGCGCCAGCTGCTTATCGATGGAAACGGCTGGCTGTGCGATTATTGCGTGCGCCGATGGCACCAACGTCTTCCCAGCGATAGCTTCCCACCCATTTGCGTCAATTCCAGCGGCGACGCTTCACAAGGTTCGAATTCAATTTAATGCGAATATGAAATCATTTTATATTGCGGCTTCAGCTCTTCCTAAACTTCTTTAATCTGCTAAATAACTAGATTGCTGCTTCATTAATATCATATGTAAATAATATATTCTAGCAATAGTTGCCAGGGTTTGGGAGTTCACAGCGGATGCTTATTAATAATGAATTAACCTGTGTCGGGATGACTGAAAAGCGTCACGGACTGGCGAAAAAGCGCTGGCTTTTATTCTCGCCGACTTGCAATATTTTTTCGTTTATATTCACGCCTTGGTCATTACACATAAGTGAATGCGTGAGTGGTATACAAAAATAATCAGTCAATTTACAACGCGCTATTTTCAGTTCTGTAAAAAATTCACTCGCCACTAGACAACTGCTTAACTTATGCATTTTTGTCACATCCACTGCCTAAGCAAAGTTCCGAGTAGCAAAATGCGGCGGAAGCAAGCTTGAACGAACGCGTCCGACTAGATGAAATGGACCGTGAATTCTAATTATTACCATGTGTCAGCATTTAATAATACAGCATGACAATGAAGTCCAACTGCAATGAATTTTTTGAATAACTGAGCTAATTTTCATTTCGTGTAAACGATTTTAACACATAAAATATATATTATTTTAATGGAAATGCTATTGCTTAAAGATGACCGCGAAGTTAACAGTGCCGCTAGCGTGATACCTACAAAAATGTCACAATACTCATATACGTTGTTTCAGAGACGGGTCTCAGCACCAACGACTGCCTTGTTGGAGCCTACATTCCAGAGGGCCAAATTGTGCGCGCCATTTACAGCACCAGTGCAGTCTTGCACTGCAATCAATATGGCCAACCCGCGCCGTCCCTTAAGTGGTTCGTCTACCCTGCATCAACTGGTGCGCCAGTTATCTTAATTGGCTCCTATGAGCCGAAGACCAAGAAGGGCTCACTAGCGCCCGACATGGACGCCAAATACGATATTCTGCCTGGTGCGTTTGTTCTCTATTCTTAAGTGTTCTTGATATAAATAAATGTCTTTTTCCGCTAAAATATATTTCAGAAATAAGTCAGGGAAGCAAGAGTTGCTAAGCTTTAATATTAAGATGCAATTTGGTCGCTGAGTAGGATGATGATAGGTGACAGAGACAAAACTGTCGCTTTCTGACAGAGTTAAAATAGACTGAATGATAACGAAGTTATATTTCAGGCGGGGTGCTGCTGATCCGCTCAACCAGTCGCGACGTGGTCGAGCGATACAAGTGCGTAGTGGAAAACGAGCACGGCAATTCTTCGGCAGTGATTCGCTTTCGCCTGGACTTGTCGTCGTGGTACCGACTCACTCCCAATCCTTTTGATTCCGTCTTCATCGGCAGCGTTGTCTGCGGCATTCTGACCGCCTTCCTCTCCTTCATCGTCAACATACTCTGGTTCGTACTTAGAAAATTGCACACAAGTATGGGAGGGGCTTGAATATGTAGGATAGTAATTAATATTTAAAATGCATGCTACACTATCCCGCATAATCATGTTCACTAACATAGTGAACGTGGGCCTAACTACCTTAAGAGTTACTGTTGATCAAAAGTGAATTTTGACAGTACGGTGATCTTTTTTACGATTGCTATGTTACAGGTTGGGCGTACGCAAAGTCGTTCTCTGGTACATCCATCGGGCGGAGCGCACGAGTCGAGTGAGAAAGATGGTGGAGGCGATGGAAAAGTATCGTCAGAAGCAGCTGTACAACCTCCACGAAAAGTACAACAAGCGGCTAGGACATATCAGAGACAACTATCATCAGCAGGTGAGAGGAGCTTTTAATGCGTAGTAACTGAACTGATGTACAAGATTCATAAATATCTCTGGCCTATGTGAGCAGCAACTATACTTCAATGGAAATTGTCTTAGTCCATGTGAAACTAAAATTCTAGTTTTCAAGGCTCGTCTTAAAAAGTTTACACGAAAAAATATGGACTATATTGACCTTTTGGTGTAGGGAGAGTGAAGAAAATAGAACAAAAATGTCCGTTGATTTCAGTTTTTACCTAAGTAACTTTCAGGTGGAACAGATGCGTACATCCTACACGTCGCAATCTGAGAGGTTTCGCGACTACCGAGTGGCACAAATGGAGACGATGAATCAACACTTGGACACTATCCGCGACAATTATAATCAACAGATTGGTCGCATGCGTGAGTACGGATCGCGACGCTCCGATCAATTATGGGAGAGCTACGAACGACAGGTAAATGAATGAGTCGCTCGATCGACAAGCGGCCTAGGCAATGCTTTTGAAAGACCGTGGGGTCGAGTCTCACGCCGTCCTATTTGTTATTTCCTGTTAACTGAACCAGGAAATACTTTTTATATGTAGTTCCATGGAAAAACGCCCCCTCCTCTCTATGCATACCTACGAGCGGGCAACTAACTCTGTCGTTTGTCATGGTCTTGCTTGGCGTTATAGTTTTTCATTCGATAACGACGAAATAACGATTTATTTTCAGATGAATCGCATTCGGACGTTCAGTCTACAGCAGCGACTTCGCATGATGCGTCAGTACAAGATCAAACAGCGCTACTTGAACAAGCTGCTGGAGAGCCTGAACGCGGATGGGAATCAGTTCGAGATGTCGAGGCAAGACTCGGAAGCAGTGACCGCGGCGATGTTGGCGGCGCTCGACGAGGCCAACGATCTGCCGCCACTGGGCAAAATCAGCGCTCACGACAGTCACATGAACATTTCCGCCGCATCATCCTATTACTCCTTGCCGGAGCTGTTCCTCGACGAAAACGGCGCAATCGCTACGGTCCGATCGGATTCGCACTCTTCATCAGCCGCTTCTTCGTCCGTCAACAACACTCACTTGCCTCCGAGACAGTCGGGTTCTAACGGCGAACAGTCGACAAGCAGCGACCGATCGTCGAAAGTCACGAGAAATGCTAATATTGACGAAACTGTCGAATTGTGATTAAGTTAAAGTTTTAAAACTTCGGGCTCGACTTGCGAAGATCACTAATTGTGTTTGATAACTCGTTGATATACTTGTTAACTCACTGTAGTTGATAACTCCTTTGATCACTCATTGTTATACTGATGAGTTTGCGAAATTTCTAACAGAACGTTCAATGATAATTCAATAACTGAACGAAGCTTAGTTCTTTACATGCTACTATGGCGCTCAACGCCCACAAAAGCGTCTAAACATGGTCTTTCGCAAGTCCAACTCACCAGTCTACCTGTCAGTTAAGCAACTTCTTGACCAGCTGAGCTGTGTAATGCACGCATTCGAAATCTTTTTTCCCATCATTTCGCTGTTCTCAATCCTACGCTTGGGAGCACTCTTTAATGTCCACTTTCTAACAATCGTTTTTTAACTTTTTAACTGAACACATTGCTGCCCGGGAAAGATATTAAGTTAGAAGTTGGTTAAGGCATTAGGATATTAGAGTAATCGATCTGTCAGCCAAGTCAACTTTTGTACTGAAAGTGTTAAGTTGAACGATAGTACCCGACGATTGTCAACATAATTCGACCCTGATCTAATTCCTTTTCCCTTTTTTTCCGATGGTTCAGCATACTTTACTGCACATAGTCATTTGTTTGTGGAAGTTGGTACCCACAGACGAGCTCGTGCACGTTATAATTGTAAATTGTGCACAAGTGTATGTTTTTGTGAAGTGTACATCTGTATGAATAAATCGTTACGATGAATGATGCCAGTAGACATACGCAGCATTACGCAGTATTCCGCCGCAGGCAATGCTTTTCCCTAAGCTTCTAAAAGCTTTAACTATCTGCTAAAGATCACGACATGTGTCTCATTGCGAGCGTTCATTAAACTGCAGAGCAGTACATAAAAGCTGATCGTAACTTTTGCGATCCCTTCTCTCTCTCCCGTCGCGCGCCGCCGATTCCTTTTGATCAAGCTTGACGTCATAATGTCCGGTTCCCATCGCGCGCCTCCTTCAATAGTCACCCTCCCACAACGCGTGACGCACACAGAAAACTTTCCTATGAGATTAGAGGTCGCATAGTCACTTAACTGAATTTATAACTATGCGATACTTAATGCCGGTTGTTCATAAGTAGTTCCAGTCTACCGTGATATCACCAGATTGGTTGTCTTTGAATATTAAGCGGGCATTTAGCCTCATACATCCTTACACTATATGGCCAGTTTGTAGCACTAAACCACCTCTACACAGTGACTGCGCCTTACATTAATTGCAGCTAATTGCAAGCACGCGTGGGCGGGTTTCGCTCAGACCACGAGAGCCAAATTCATACTTCTCAATAACAGTAGGTATAAATAGAACGACAGCTACAAAAGCAACGATCGAATAACAAGACAAATAAACAAGCGGGCTACGCGGCATAATCGAGCAGAATGCTAATGCGAATAAAGCTCCAAGATGACTGACCTTTTCCTGATCGGAGTCGTAGGCAGCGGCGAGCTGCACATTGCCTTTGTACATCAGATCGTTTAAGATGGACATGCCGACTACATTCAAGCCAAGGAAGCCAACTTGTTCATCGAGGAGAACTTTGGGCGCGCCCATCTTGACTATATGTTCCACCGCTACGGTCGGCTGAAACGAATCCTTTGAAATATGTTATGACATCCATTAACGAGTGGGATATGGAATCGGTTATTCATTACGTTGAGCAAAAAATGAAGCTCCACAAACGAACCTCGGTGGGTGGAGTTGATCGGGGACGACTGGAAGAACGCGTCGAGCGTCGCCGCTGATGCGAGGACATTGTTTTTGGCTGGTCACGGTCTTCCTAATAGACAGCAAAAAGAGCATTGTAATAGGAAATGTTTGATGAGCGGTCAGCAAATAGTGTTGGCTCAGTGATGCTAAACAGTGGTCACGCTTCTAAAAGGATCGTGTTCACTACGAGTCCTGCTTAATAAGGCAGATTGTGCGCAAATCATTTAGCAAATTCGTCTGAAGAGTTATCCTTTTCAGTAGCCATTAACACTTTTAACAAATTAGGAATGTTAGTGCATGACTCGGGCATATGAGATAACTTAGTGATCCATTTGTAATACCCTTTTGAACTTTATTTGACTGACAGCGAACGCCATATCGATGTTCGTACGGTACGACAAAAGAACGAATGGAGTCGTCTTAGAACGCTCATGAGCAGTCATTTCAGAATGTTATAATCAGGAGG
>NIUQ01004221.1:0-14518 GCA_002796945.1 Plectus sambesii
AACTCAACTGTCCCAGTTGCAACATGGAGTCACGCCCTACCCCAGTTCTGTGCTGTTTCAAGAACAAGACACGCTACCTGATTTTGATCTTGACCACGCTGTGTCTCACTGCGATTCTGTCCAATTTGCTCACCCTGAACTTCACCTTGATTTGCATGACCGATGATCCCGACTACATCATTGAGGACGCCCCGCCAACGACTACAGCGGCACCCACTGACGAAGACGGCAATACGACTGTTGCGGCGACCATTGCAATCAACATTGACACATCTGTAAAGAAACCAGAGCAGTACTCTGGGGAGACGAAGAGCATCCTGTTCGGCGCCACCGCCATCGGGACCTTGATGGCCGTGCTCCCGGTCAACACGCTCATAGAGCACACAGGGCCAAAGAAGGTTGGTGGATACAATTGGAAGCAGTTGTGAGAGCGAAACTTGGTCCTATTGCTGACACTTTGAGGTGCAATACTAGTATGAGAAGAAAATACCAAAACAGCATTTGCAAAAGATATCATATTTGCCCTGCACTGTACAATGTTATCCAAAAATTGTGAAATTCGAGGGTCCTCGCCGACAGCAATGCTACAATATCTCACTTTCAGATATTTGTCGTGCTTGGTTTCGTGTCCGTCGTGTCCACTGCGCTGGTACCGTTATCCGTCTCGATGGGTGTCAGCGTCTTTATTGCAATTCGTGTCATTCAAGGGTAGGGTTTATTCACTTTTCCCCTGATTGGATGAACATTTATAGTATACGCGAACTGACGCATTTTCTTACCCTTAACTAATGATACAGGAGTATTAAGCAAATTTAAGCGCCGAGGTTGCAGGCTGACAGCGGCGGCATGCATGCCGGTGATTGGCTGCATGACATCCGATTGGGCGACGCTGTTGGAGCACGGCGCGTTCATGGGCATCGCAACGGGCTACACCCAGCTGGCCTCGGTGTTCACCATGCCCGTGTCGGGCGAGTTGTGCGTCTCGTCGCTCGGCTGGCCCGCCGTCTATTACTTGCACGCTATCATCACTTTTGTTCTCTTCGTCATGTGGACGTATCTCTACCATGAGAAGCCGCGCAACAGTCCCTGGGTTGGCGAAAAGGAACTCCGGCGCGTCACTGAGGGCAAGCCGCTCAAGCTGAGCACTAGCGAGCGTGCAAAGGTGAGAATATAAATTATAGAACACTGATGAAATTCGATGTTTGAATCACTCAAGATTTACAATTACATTTTAATCGAAAATTCGATAAGCGTGTACTGCAAGCTTTTGTTCAGAATTACTTTAATCATGCAAACGCATCTATTTTGTGGTTAATAGCTGCGGATCACTTTCTCTTTTTGGAAATAAGAGGGGATCTCTTGCTTGTCTTGTCAGGCACCCTATAAATTCAAGTGCATAGATTTTTCTGGTTCATTCAGGTTTTTTCTGTCCTACAATTTTCTCAGGTTGAAAGTAAAATGCGTCAGATCCGAAGGGGAATATTTCCTATGCATGTGTCCCCTTTCAACCTGTATTTGGAGCAAGTTTACCAAGAGAATTATGCTATTGCATATTCATAGCGTGCGCAAAATAGAAAAAGTGTCTCTTTTGCATAACTAGGGTAGCACTTGACTCAGGCAGTCGATCGATTCGTTTCTACTTTGCTTTCAATGTTCGCTTTCAGATAATTCCGTTCGTTCCATACGGCAAGATTATCCGAACGCGCGCAGTGTGGGCGATCATCATGGCGACGATTGCAAACTTCTCTGGAATGCACCTCATACTTTTGTGGGGGCCTACCTACCTCAGTCAGACACTGCTGTTCAGTGTCAAGCAGACTGGCCTTTATGCCGCCATTCCCACGCTGCTTCAGTTCTTTGTCAAGCTGATCGTCGGCTTCGCTAGTGACAAGATCCGCTTCCTCAGCGATACCGTTAAGGTCAGTAACATACTACAGACGTGAGTATATGAGCAGAAATTATTTTTTGACCAATGTAACTGTGCCAAAATTGATTTATATAACAAAAATTATATATGCAAAATAAGCAGTTTTATGAACAAATTATACCGAAAAAATTTTAAAGACAGTTTTTAGACATAAAAATTGTATTTGCTATTCTCATTACCGGGTTTTCTCGAAAATAAGCCCCGGACTTATTTTCGAGAAACTCCGGTAATTTCTTTTTTTGAACAATATAATAGTTTCAAGCAGTTTCCTACTACCACCATGCAACTGAGATTCAGTTTAACCGTTGTCCAAAAGCGCAAATGTAACGCAGTAAAGTTATTGAAAAGTACGTAAGGACCTACTCTATCGAATGTCACAGATGTTCATACTATGGCATGATTATAGAGCAATGTTGAACCTTCACTTTCTTTCAGGTAAAGCTGTTCAACTCAATCGCGATGATAGGAATGGGCGTGTTCTTTGTCCTGTTGGCCATCGTGCCGGTCTCCGAGCAGATCGTTTGTCTCCTTTTGTTCATCGGCTCCGCCACCATTCTCGGCTTCAACGCAGGCGGCTTCTTCAAGAGTGTCACACTGGTCGCTCGGCACTATAACCACGTCGTCATGGGCATCATCACGCTCATCACTTGTCTTAATCAGCTTATCATGCCTCTCTTGGTTCAGGCACTCACCCCAAATAACTCTGAAGGTGTGCTATATGAGATTTAACGGCACTCTTAGGCTCATTAGCTACTAAAGAAAAAAACATCAGAGCTTAGCATTTTGCAATTATGACTTTGGTCATTTTTCTCGTACACCTAACACATTCTATCCGCAAATTTAAACCCTAATATAGTCCAGGTCGCTTTCCAAATGAAAATTCCCTCACGGACGTCAACGAACCGTCCATTTCCATTGCTGACGTTACAGTTGTTCTGTGTTTCAAGCAGAGATTATACTTCGAGTCGATTGATCTGCATTTCGAGCAATATTCGCTCTTTCCGATCTAATATTACACATGGGGTTTCTTCTGATTAGACGACGCTCCTCTAGACAAAAAGTAACGCGATCACTGGACATAACGGGAGAACGTTGAGAGACTCTTTTGTTATCCCAACTATAAAAGCAAATTAATGCCTGCAAATCCATAATCATATGATCTTAACTAAAAAATTGCAGGCGAATGGCGTCTGGTGTATTTGATCCATGCGGCGATCATGGGGGTCGGCGGCGTGTTCTTCTTTGTGTTCGGCAGCGGCGATCCGGCGGAATGGGCACTTTTGCCAGCCACGCCGAATGACATCAAGCCGGAGCACCTCGGCGCAGTCGAATACATTCCCACGATGAAGCCGTCGGTATATCAGGTTGCTCCGACCGAAAATTAATTCATGCTCACAGATGGCGTTGTGTGATTGGGAAAATAAAGTGTAAACTTTGCATGAAATAAATTGTGGTGCAAATTTTATTACAGACGTCGATATGTCTTTTCATTATGACAAACAATGGAAATATGTGCTCAGCTGAGATTTGAACTGAAATAAATTTTTGTACATAAAATATACGCACACTAAGAAGTGTGAGAATTAGCCATAGGATTTGTTGCGTCACTTGAAGAGGATCAGAGGTAAAACATGAAAGAGCTCAGACTAGGCTTTCGACCACAAAAGATCCAAATTTCGTATTAATGATCAATGATATAATTGGAAAAACGGCCAACCACCTTAGTTGTACATTAACTTTATCCAAATAAATTTTCATTGAAGAAGTCGTCGGCGTTTTCGATTCCTATTTTGAAACTTTTCTTCCTCAAACAAAGTATATTAATTCCAGAATCATTTGCAATGCAATGGTAGGTTCAGTCAATTTGAGGTAGATTGAGAAAATGATAGGACCGGGAGGGTGTTGCTGTACTTTGCCACTTGTGATTGGCTACTAATGTTTTTTATCGTATGTTTCGTTTCCATTGATAACACACGCCACAATTGCAAGCTTTTCTGTTAGACTGATTTAAATGCAGCAGGATCATATTTACTCGCAAGCACAACGCAAATCCCGTGAAGCGAGCATATTTGCATAAATAACATCAGTACCCAAGACTCAGACCAGAAAATATATCTCCTTGTAGGAAAAATCGATACCATTTCAACTTTAGTAAGAATACTTTGCAAATCAAAGAGAACACATTCGTACTGATAAGAATAGGAAAATTTTCTCATTGAAAATGAAAAATGTCTCGCATGATTTAGAAAGTGTTTTTAAATGAAGAGGAAATGGTATGTCCTTTATCACGTACCACATACTACATCAATGAGTTTTGTTTTGTTGAAAATTTTAATTCTCAACATTTCATGTAGTACAAAGAAACATTTTCATAATCATATCTCGTAAATGAAGTAATATTTATCGAAATAAATGAAGTAATATGAAATTTAGCTAAACTAGTAATAAAAAGAAACCACATTGAAATTTGCTTTATACGGGAAAACCAAAAAATACTCTTTGTAAATTTTGCAAGTACAGTCGAAACTCTAACTTATTAGCCCATATTGAATTTCGTGAAATAGATAGCTTTATAACTCTTGCTTGATAAAATCGAAATGGTGAATGGAAAGAACTCTGCCCGCATGAAATGAACCCGTCCCAGAATAAATCTTTGCCTCAAGTGTCATTGAAAATAACGCGCATTATATTTCATTGTCATCAAAGTTCGAAGAGGCCTCATTCGATTCAGTCAAATATTCTCCGTGTTCTTGTAAATGGTCCCGTTTTGCAGAGCCTTGCGGCTTACATAAGTGACGACTTCTTCCATTTACTTCAATGTTGTAGACAGCAAATGCTTCGCACTGCTCATCAAAAATAAAGTCCTCCGGGTAGTCGTCATCGTCCAATTGGATTGGTGAAGCTTCTTCGCGCGCCTTTGCCCACACTAATTCCTCTTCGGCACCTTGTCTCCTGCGAAACCATATGGGCACTGTCCATTTCGTATCGTCGTCGGGAAATTCGTACGGCGACTGGCCAATTTCAAAGCGTCTCGACTCCGAGTTGTAGGAAATTTCGATTAACGGCGCATCAATGTTAAAAATAAATGATTTCAACATAGCCCTTTCGTCCATTTCTGTATCTTTTGTCAATGAACTTATGAGGAGGCTTGAATTGACATTTTTGTACAGGTTCTGCTTCAGAAAAGAAAAGAGACGCGGTTCGAATCGATTTCCAAGCGCTTTATGGAACATGCGTATTATTATCGGTCCCTTCAAGTATACAGCAGACCAGGGTGCATTCAAATACTGCGCGTCATAGAATTTATCGTGCAGCGCTCGATTACCATATTTCTGCAGCGCACTTTTTCTGAGCCGTGAAAATTCGGATAGTTTCTTCGAAAGGGTATATGCGCCAATCTGATAAGCAATTAGGACTTCGTAGTAGGAAGTGAATCCCTCGTTCAGCCAAATGTCATCCCACCAAGCGCAAGTAACCATATTACCGAACCAGCCGTGAACAGTTTCATGTATTGGAAAGAACTGCAATGAAATTTGTTAATGGATAGCGCACATGGAATAAAGGGTAAAACTATTTTCACCATCTCTTTGAAAAGCAACACAAACGTTTACCTTTCAATAATCCATCCACCACCCCTCCTTTTCAGCACTATTCATTTGGCGGGCACGTTTATTTGGCATTTGTTAGCTGATAGTAAAAGTTATGAAGTTGCCCCAAACATTTATGCTTAAATGTCTTTGCCTCTGCGAACATATAACATACACGAGGAATTCAGATGCAGGAGCAAATCGCACTACAGATTGTTCTAAAAGACTTACGCATCTCATTTTGCATCCTATGTACAGGGTGGATCAAAAAAAAAGTACCACACTAAACTTTTTGCAATAACTCGCGAATGGCTGATCCGATTCTTACCATTTTTTAATCATAGACACCCTGGATGTAATCTAACATTCTGTTAGAAAATCAAGAAAATCCATTTCAAATGAAGCGCACTGTAAGCGATGAAATGTGACAACCCCAAAAACGAGTTTTAACTATGGAAGCATGCGCCTAACTCAAGGGAACTTCAGTTAAAAAGTCCNTAAGCAATTTTCATTCAAACTCAAGAATTTTAATAAACTGAATTAATAAATTAATCGTTTGAGTGTTTAGATGACATTTTAGCGATCTATCCGACCTCCCAATTGAAGTTCCCTTGAGTTAGGCGCATGCTTCCATAGTTAAAACTCGTTTTTGGGGTTGTCACATTTCATCGCTTACAGTGCGCTTCATTTGAAATGGATTTTCTTGATTTTCTAACAGAATGTTAGATTACATCCAGGGTGTCTATGATTAAAAAATGGTAAGAATCGGATCAGCCATTCGCGAGTTATTGCAAAAAAAATCAGTGGGCTACTTTTTTTCGCTCCACCCTGTATGAATCTTTAGGACAGGCTAGCATGAGTACAGCTACTCACATTCAGGACGTCTTTCATTCAAAGAAGTGAACAAGCGTCGAGCTATGGGTAAAGTTTTCCGGGCGTTTGACGCTTCCGAAATTACATGCATAGAGAGCACAAATTTGCGAAGCAATTTTACCTGATTAAAGGAGATACCGTATCCCGTGCAGACCCCTTAATTTGCTTACCGTTGGCGCATATGATCCAATTACCAGCCCCCAATTTTCCATAGCATAATTGCTCGCATGACGTCCAGCATAGTCAACTTTCTCCACATTGTAATCGATGCCCGTTCGTTTTGCCATTGCTTTAAGCGATTTGGTCACCAGCTTGCCATAAATCTTTGCTTTTTGTCTCGGAACGTTGTGCATGGTCACTGTACCGTAGCCGTCGTTTGTAAAAGTGACGGGATCATAATCGTTCAAAGGAACTGCGATTGCGACGAGATACGATGACATTATTGGAGTGCGTTTGAACTTGTAAGTCTGAGTAGTCAAGCTGTCATCAACATAGTTCTCTTTCAGTGGCATGTTGCTCAAAACTGTCCTGATCTGCAAAAATGCGTCATATTTGCTGCACTCACAATACAAATGTTAGAATGGTCTGCTGTCCTTATATTTTTAATAGCCTGTTTGCTAACGTTAGACGGGGGAGTACCAAAGTCATAAGTGTAAGCACTTTTTATATTGAAATATTGTTAACTTTTTGTCAGTGATTGAATAGAGTATGAATTCGTGCCTTGCATAGAAAGCATAAAATATTTAAAATAGAATTGCGACCATCCGCTAGAAATCAAAATAACGAATACTATTGTGCTACCATTTCAGAGCATTAGCGTTATCTCAGTGGCTTTTATATATTACAGTCACTTACGTCGGGAAATCCGTTCAACTGCACTGTGATATCGAAAGTCGCTTTAAAGTTTGGCTCGTCAAAGCAGGGGAAGACGCGACGAGCGCCCGCTGGCTGAAACTGCGTTAGCAAGTCGTACCCATCCGTAATATAAGCTCCACGAGGTGTTTCGCTGCTTGTAGCAGTTTCTATAACATCTCTATTTAGATTGTTACGGAGGTAAGTGGCAATCTTTTTTATTTACATAACATTGGCAATAGTAAGAAGTGTATATTTTACTTAAGAATACTGCATTTTTCTAATTGGGATGAGCTGTGCGAAAAAGCAGAAATATTTCTAGCCAAACACGCAGATATAACCATATTATCGTTCAGATCAAAGAAACAATGATCATCAGATCGTCTGCCTCAATGCAAGTCAGTTGTTCATATTGTTGCTTAAAGCATCGCGACGTTTAATTCTAGTGAAAAATTAGCCAAACCTGCTTGAACCTTAATATTTAAAGAGAAACTGAAAACTGAGATCGTTCTTAAAATGTTGAAAATTTTAGAATCGAAATTGATGCAATTCTTATATCTGAAACTGTTACACCTCTACGCCTTCAATTCTTAACAAGGAGCTCATTCATAGTCATTCGCTGGCTGAAATAGAAGTAAGACTGCTCCCGAACAGAATTTGTTTTCCCACAAAATACCATGTAGTATTCAAATCCGGTTCAGGTCCGTTTCGGACTAAAATAATTCGTTACTGCAAAACTTTGATCTGATTCGTCAGTTCTGACTTTGTGACAAATATTAGTGACAAAGAATGTTAAATAACGTTTCCTAAAATCATTGCTTTTCAAGAGAAAAAAACTCGATTACGTAGAAACCATCGATAGGTGATTGTGATTCGAAGTGCGCCAAGTTCAAGATTTTCTGCGAGGTGTATTCGCAGAGTTTCCGTCTTTGAATGAAATTCTGTATCCGTCACTTCCCAAACGCTTCCGTTACTCGTCACTGCGACGTCAATAATATTGTTTTTTGCATAACTTTGCAATGTAATAATATTCGTAGGACTATGGACATTGGCAGTAATGTCCACAAATCCGTGCTGCATGCTTTCGTCAAGACCTGAGCAGATTTATCGCGAAATAGCACGGCTAACAATTTTTGCCACCAGTAACTAATTATACATATTTCAGCGCTGACATATTCTTGATGATTGGTGGCAAAAGCTGTTAAATGCCATTATTAGTGATAAATCTGCTGAAACCTTCGTTGCCGTAGTCTAAGCTAATCGTCAAATTGTAATTATCCGGAATGATGTCTCTAGGCAAACGGTAGTTGTAGTCGATTGAAGAATTGCGGACAAACGGTAAGACAAAAAGTAAAAGAAAGAAAGATCCTTTCATCATCACTAATTTCATTACAAGTGTATTATCCGAACAGCAAACAACAACAGACGAAAACTGAGCAAAAAATCAGATTCGATGTTTAAACTGAATATGAGCTCATAATTACTAATAGTTTAGACATTTTGAATTTTAATCGGCTGCTAGTCACAATAAACATGACATGCAGAAATCAATCGCGAACGTCAGCTTGGTTACATGACTCAAAACGTGAATAAACGGGCTAACTGTGAATGTAACACATTTCCAGGAAATTTTTGAAACGTTACGTGATCTTTGCAATCGCTCTGCATCGGTTTCATAACGCGTATTTAAAAAAAAATTTATTCAGCGTCAAAAAACCATCACAACGGTAATAACACAATTCGTTAGAAGAAGCGCGACAAGCAATAAAGAATCAATCTTGTCCAACGCTCTAATCCAAACGTTGCTCTTATTATCAAAAATTTTCGTTTGCGACAAACTTTCGTCGATTGTGTAAATGATTTTTTGCATGTGTCCAAACAGTTCATGCGCCTCCTTAGTCGTACTGCTCATTGACGTAGCGGAGTCAATGTTGGTCGCTTCCTTTGCAGTCTTGTTCCAATCAAGTTTTTCATCAGTAAAAGCGAGGCAGTTCGATATGACCGACATTTTCTTAGCCAGTGGGAAATTGGTGTTGAATGCTTGTTTCGACAAATCAAATGAAACTTTTTGTGTGCACGAGGCCATCCAGCGAATAAATAGTGGTGGATCCCAATTAAGTATTTGCGCTCGCTCGTGCACAAAAATGATCACCGTCGATAAGATTGTAGAAATCGAGCATACGATTATTTCACATAAAACATAATACCCTGAAAATTATTGCGATTCAAAATGCCGCCGTTCGAAAAGTGCAATAATCAATGTCCAGAAGAAAAATTACAGCGGGCCACTCACCTAGCAGAGGCAATCCCTTGGCACTTTTCGGCATAGCGTCGGCCGTTATGTTCA
This sequence comes from Plectus sambesii, assembly GCA_002796945.1. Classification (NCBI taxonomy): domain Eukaryota; kingdom Metazoa; phylum Nematoda; class Chromadorea; order Plectida; family Plectidae; genus Plectus; species Plectus sambesii. The sequence goes on from NIUQ01004221.1 coordinate 9,587, forward strand.
AAATCATGGCCATTGACAGCAGCGTTGTTAGTCCAAGGGTCATCTTCTCGTGTCTTTCGCCATCATGCGAATTCGGTGTGAATATTCCAATGATGCACAATGAAGTGAGTAGAAAAGACGGTAGGATCAAGACGAAGATGTAGTATTCTGGTCGTCGTTTTAATATAAGTGTGTAGTACAGTTCAGTGTAAGACTCATTCGTGAGCGCGCCGCAGGGACGCGGATTGGCCTCTCCGTGGTACGATATCGTCTCGAATTCCGAAGAGCCCTGAAATAGAAAGATCAATTATGCTCGAAGCCTTAAACTTCTACTAAATTCCAAGAACAGCGTATGCTTCGCGATATGGGCTCAATCAGGAAACATTTTTCCCTTCCGCATTTTACACATGTTAAATTTCTGCTTTTGATACTGCTATGATCACTGGCTAGGGTCTTGTCGCGATATTATGACTTCAGGGCAACGAAAACCACGATGCGGCTGCAGAATAAATGAAAGAGGGACTGGGGGAAGTGATTTGATGAAAAATATTAATTTGTTGTCGAGATCGAGCAATCCGTGCGTTGTGAAAGTACTTACACCAGTCACGTTTTTTACTAAATATCCTGTTGGTCGTCTGCTATAAATATTTTTCCGCCTATCGTTGAGCGCATCTCACTCTAGTGCAGTGTGCGATTAATGCCAAATATAGCTGTTAACGTTGTTTCATTATTGCACTACGATGCGCCGCACTTTCAACGAAATTTTTTCATATTCCGAGAAAAAATGATCCATTCCCTTTGATTTATAAGATTATTTTTAACGTTGAATGTCCCACTTAGCTAAAGGAATCATAGATGATTGCGAATACTTTTTTAATAGTTTCTTTACGGAACAGTACCATGTGCACTGTTGGAACGTTTAAGCGTTTCTCGCCCAGTGTTAAAAGCGTTGTGTTACTTTCGTACGACCACAATCCGACAACTATATCGCAGGCTTGTGTGTCGAACGGAAATTGCGTGATGTCCATTTCACAGCGCAAGCTCGAGTGAGTCGCGTGCCACACATTGACATTTCCCATATGGTCAATTGAAACGTATTTGATGTCATCGGATACGATCGGGATATTGTCGAGGCTAAAGAAATAATTTGTTTACTCAGTTTTCGTACACCTGTGTCTAATACGGCTAAAGCATGCGCTCGGTAGTTATTATAATGATGTTAGCTAATAAATAATTTACTGATTTCCTTCTCTTAAAGTTTAAGATAACTCGGCGAGTCACTTCAAGGTGTAGACATTGTGAAATATATTCTATGAAGTTTTAGAAAGGACAATAGGACAGCAGTGTTTAAAGAAACGGACTGTTTTGGTGAAGTAAGACTTTTAATCACTGAATAATATTGAACCGTACGTGAGCAAAGAGGAAAATTTTGTCTAGGAACGAACCGCGTTACTCAGTTTTTAACGTCTTCTATTTCCTTACGTAGCTAATCAAGCATTACAATGTCTGATGTCTTACGCATTCAAGTAGACAACGTCGGGTTGCCAGACGTTGCTGGCAAGCGTTCGAATGAAGGTGCAGTTGCCAAAGTCAGAAACATTCCATCTGAGAAACTCGTCTGTCCATGTTAGCGATGTCCAAATTATAAGATCAATGAATTCATCTTGTTCGTTCTAAATTTCGCAGAAAATGACTTCAAAATATTAATCAGCGATTTTTAGCGTAAAATAAAATGTAAAATACGCTTACATTATAATGTAAAGTAGCACAATAAAGTTTAAATTACCGCTTTTCTTTCAATAAAAGTGTAAGGCGCTTAATTTTTGGGCTTGAGGGGGCGTTTATTGGAAGATAAACAGTGGTCTGAGAGACAAGAATCATAAAACAGTGTGAAACTGAAGGTTATTCGTGAAATAGAAAATAAAGGTTTTTTCAAGTGTTCGCACTATTCTTACATGCAGATAAATTTAGGCTGCCTTTTATTTAGCAATTATATACTTCATTGAAACGAGAATCACGGTTACAGCAAAATGTCAGTCATAGAATCAAATGTTGTATAAATATGAGGAGCTTTTCATGCTATCACCAAGACAAAATGACTAATTTTTGCATTTATTGCGTAGTAAAGGTTTAAAAAACATTCTACCCATTAAAGAATTATTCATATTTTACGACTTACCAAGGAGAGTATAGTGTCGATCTCTGTCACAACGGTGATATTGATTTTTGTAGATTGTTCTTTGACTGGGCGAACTTCCTTGTCGTAGCCAGCAAACAAAGCCTGCTTCAAGACATGTTCTGAACAGGCTTGAATGGAACATGACTGCTCTAAACAAGAATTCTTTTCGATAATTGCACAAAGTATTACGCAGCAGAGATCATAACACACTCTTTGCTTTAAAAGCTCACAACAGCAAATACTTGTAACGTTTCCTCAGAAGAGCAATGTAAAAAGTTTTCGGTATAAGGTTGAATGGAGCCCTCATACCGAAAACTTTTTACATTGCTCTTCCGAGGAAACTTTACAAGTATTTGCTCCAATAGAAAAATACGATCTATACGGATCTATACGAAGGAGGCTCCAATAGAAAAAGGTTGAATGGAGCCCTCTTTCTATTGGAGCCTCCTTCGTATAGATCCGCTCTCAAGGCACTTTGAGAAAGCAGAATCGCGGGGGTCTCTTCGGTCGTACACAATGTATTGAAGAAACCTTATAATGTAAAATAATACAACTGCATTGCAGATGCTTAATCGGTCTTGATTCGACAAGAGATCGCTTTATTTTCGTCTCAAAAGCACCATTCGATAAGAAAAGGAGCGATGAATAGAACGAAACATTAAACACATTAATAAACAAATTATCTGAAATCTTTGCAATTTCACATGCAATACTGACTAAAATTCACGGTACTGATGGAAAGTACTAAATACAATGAAACCCGGATAAGTGCACATTGACCCGGCAAGATAATGTTGTGCAGTTATCCGGGTTTTCCCTAAGCGCATAGTTCCTAATTTGATTTTTGCTCAAATCCTTAAAATAAGCACACTTGATTAGTTATATAGCATTCCCACTTAATAAAGACAGTTTCCAAAGCATAGAGAACATTTTCCACATCAAAATAGACATTTTCGTATAAATCTGACTAGAAACATGTGCTTATTGACATGGAAAGCGTCCTTGTTAAAGCGGAAATGGTATACAAAAATTATCTTGGTATTATACACAACTTCAAGATAAACTAGGTTGAAAGGCGCTTTGAGTAACAAAGGCATTGTTTTGATGCACTATACATCATATGCGCACATATTTGAGTGACATTTAGGGTGACATCGCGCCTATGTGCACTTATCCGAGTACAATTGCATACAAAAGTTGCACACGGGGCTTGCAAAACATGTGCAAACTTATCCGGATTGTGCAGTTATCCGGGTTCAGATCATGTAAAAAACAGAGTACAAAAGTTTGGGGTATGGAGACTGTGTGCACTTATCCGGGTTTCACTGTACATCTAAAAGGACTTACCATTTATTAACAGAAGAATCGATATCATAGCGAAGCGCATTCTACAGCAGATGTAAACGAAGGCGTCTCGATGAGAGAAGAACAATTCATTAACAGCCGTTAGCGGTTAGTAAGTTGAACTTCAGTATCCGCCGAACACAGCACCATAATCATAACACGTTTTGAAGGTACAATGAAAGCGGTAGCCTTATTTATGAGCACGATACAATTAGCTTGAACACTGCGCCACCCACTTAGAAAGCTTTCAACTAAATTTGTATGTAGCGCCATCCATGAGTTAGTACGTAAACGCCCACCAGTCTCATTATTTGTCGTATCCCACTCGGCACATAAAATGCTGTTGCCTACTCAGAAATCTAACACTCAACTAAAAATCGAAATGCCACGGTGAAATCTCAAAGATTAATCATGTTTTTTATTTAATCTGGGCCATTAAAACGCAAACCTGTACAAATAATGGTTAACAACAAGTATAGCGTTTATTATGGCAGAAATTTAACTTTGAGTATGCCATTCAGTTCAACCAGATCAAAAACGGACCAGTATTTGCTTAAGTAGAGTCATAATCTGATAGCATTCTTCTGAAACAGATTTGTTGATGAAATGATCGCTGAGCACTAGAAAGAAGTCGTTAGAAATCTAATAAGCGGTACTTGAGGAGAGTGTCAGTCTCCGATTTGTTTCCTTTGACATCCCTTATACTACGTCCTCTTTGAATTAAAAAATTTTACAAATCAATCTTTATTATTTTTAATAAATTGTATTAGCGAATGATTGAATATTTTCACATTTATTTGGCATGGCACACAGCAAAACTAGCAAGCATAAAGCAATTACAAATATAAGACCATCTTGAAAAGTTTTGCTTACCTAATTGTTATAATGATAGTTTAGTGGAAGTAGGGTGTGACGCGTGACGCGCGAGCGAGCGGTCGGTTCCCCCCTCTCTCTCTCTCTCTTTCTCTGTCGCGTATCCCTCTTCCCTTCTCAACCCGCATTAGGACAGCGTGAGAAGGTAGTCCTAACCTCCATGGTTTCCTCCAACCTATACATCGGCACCTACAACATCCGCTCTTATCAAGTACACGCCGACGAACTTCAAATTGAAGCCGAGAAAATCAAATATGACGTCATCGGCCTCGCAGAAGTCAGAAAATGCGGCACCGGACGCGTCGACCTCAGGAACGGCGCCAGCCTCTATTATTCGGGCCCCGCTGACAAAGCGAAAGACGGAGTCGGCTTCTTCGTCAACCCGCTCCAGAAACCGCAAGTCCACGGCTTCATCGCTACGTCACCACGCATCGCCCAGCTTCTCCTACAGATCCGGAATAGCGATCGACTACTGCGGCTTATTCAAGTTTATGCGCCAGCGACCTCTGCCAAAGACCCGTCAGATGCCGCCTACGATTATTCTCGGCGACCTCGCC
>NIUQ01004222.1:0-14434 GCA_002796945.1 Plectus sambesii
AAACAGCCTCTCATTGATATGGTGTGCATTGTTAGTGTCCATTTCCTTTCCCTGCAGGTTTTTTTCGATGTTAACCATTTTCTGGTATGGCCTCATGTTTAAGATATCCAAAAAACATGAAATTGACCACTTTCCTGATTATTAACTTTTTGCTACTCACTCGACCATCACAGCTCAGCGCGCGTGAGTGTAGGGTGGTGAGTGACCATAACATCGAAAATCAGTAAATTAGCCGAACTGGTGTTTTCTGGATACTTTAAGCTTGGAGGCATCCTTGAAAATTGATAAAACCAAAAAAGCTTGCGGACCAACATTCGGGACGTCAATAAAGCGCATGACTGCACTGAAAGACAAATAAATCGCGAATTTCAAAAGTTCGTAACTTTTGGCAGTGACGACTTATTCAGTTGGTCTCTTTTGCAAAACATTTGCACCAATGTTGACTACAGTTCAATCAAAGATGATCTCTCTATCTCAACTCTCCGCTTCACAGTGACCCTTCAAAGACACTCCCTTTTAAAGGCCGTTTTCGCACATTTTCCGGTCCCGCAGCGCCATTTCGTAACGGGGGTGGTCCAAACTCCGCCAATCGAAAGCCCTATGCCAGGATATTCTATGGTTAAAATTTGGGCCAAGTACATTGCCCCGTTCAAAAGTTACGTCGCCTGCCTTTTTATAAATCACCCTGTTTATGCTTGTGTTTGCTGGCGACTAATCTGTATTTTTACATTGAAGCATCGTTTTTTGGATGTTTTTATTATAAAGACGAAACTGTAGTAAATTACTGCCAATTCAACCAAAAACAGTCACCTTCAAAAGAAAACAGTGTAATAGCAACAACAACTAGCAATACATAACAATCGATGAATGATCGTCAATCAATACGGAAGAATCGACCGCAGCGACGAGCAGTTGTCTATATTTAATCGCTCACGTTCGATACAATATTCAAGTTCATCATAAACTTGTTGGCTTGTGCGGAGTAGCCGGTGAAGCTGAACCTAAACAGAAGGGAACTTCGGCAAGGGTTAAATAACGTAAAGCAAATAAAAAAAGGCGACGCTTTAATTTTACAACTCATCCTAGTCATGAACGTGTGCCCCCTTTGGAAGCTGGGGTCGGCTGGATGTATTGCTCATAAATAACACACAGTGCTGAATGCAGCTATTGATTAATGTAGGGGTCATGGGAGCAGGGTAGCCCAAATTTAGGTAATATTATTTATGAATAATTTCAGATCTGATTATAGTATTTCATGACATTGATCAATTTTGAAACATTTTCTGATTATAAAAATATAGCTAATCTTCTGAGCAGAAGTTAAATGAGCCTAACAGAATGAATAAATACTTTGGCTTGACATCAGTTCTGAACAGACAATTTAGGAGCATCGGAAATCGCTTGGCTGAATGATTTTATTGTAGGAATAGATTTTCTATAGTTCATTTCAACCAAAAGAAAGACGGAACCAAAAATGCTTTGCAGCCTTATAGCTGCTTTGTAAGCAACCCCTTATTGAGTGGTTGTGAATTATTAAAAGATAGCTTTTTAACCTATTTAAACTAACATCAACATTTAATTGGCCAAACTGACTGAAAAATTGTTCGACAGCCTGGTCAAATCTATTTTGAAATGTCCATCACTGGCTTGTTCCCATTCTGAACAAAACAGTCAACAGACATGCGGTCTGCGTTGGCGTATAAGCCAGTTATTCTTTAACTTTTATGTATTTCTCATACTTCTGCTTCAAACTTTCAGAATGTCTGCGTTAATAAGGGTTGAAAATGGCAGCTGAACGTTGCAAGAAGATTGATGTTATGCATTCAATAAGTGAGTAGTTTATTGAAGGTAGCTCACAGTGAGGAATCTCAAAGCTGACGAAGTACGCCAATAAGGGTAAACATGACAGAGCGCGGCATATGGGAAGAAACAACAAGCAGAAGTCAATATCTGAGAGCTAAGAAAGCAAGGAAAAGTATGCTTAGCGAAAGCTGATGTAAACGATACACAATTAGGGCTATTCATAAATTACACAAAAACCATAGCATTAAATAATCCAATGAATTACTCCAGCGAAGAAGGTAAAATCGTTGGTATCTGTAGAATTTTGTAAGGATTGTCAAAGGTGTTTACACTTTTTGTATGTGGCAATCCACATCGTTCACCTTTAAAAATTCTCAAACGTATATGATATAATCATCGCTATTTAAAAGCGTTGTACTAAATTAAAGGATGGAATATAATCATCATTGTTCATTCATGTAATTAATGAAAAGCCCAATAATGAAACACGCCACCACAAATAAGCAAATACCGCATGCAGCTGATACCAATTTGCAGATGGACAGAGGCATGGGACAACAGGAGGGAGGGGTGAATTCTACCAGGCAGCTGCAGGGAAGTCATTTCGCTATGAATCATAAGCCTCAGTGGAAGAAATGGAATTTACATACGATTGAAAAAGGGTGTCATAGAGCCCTCCCCCCTTAAAACGGACCCATGACCATGCCTGTCTGCACACACATTTCGATAATCATTCGCTGGCGTTATCGTGTCCGTTGCCGTTCACTTTAACAGCGTCCTTCTCCTCTGACGTGGTCATTTTCTTCATCTTGCAGATCTCATTGCTGATTTCGCCCAACTCCTTGCTGGTAAGTTCCTTCTGGTCTAAATGAGAATAAGCGGAGGATAGCTAGCCAGGGTAACTGTTAGGAGATTAGCTGAGCGGCTGGCAGGTTGGCATAGCGAAGAAGCACGCTGGACAAATAAGTTACTATATGTTTTGGATGACTGCCCGATCAAAGATCATTTTAAGCGTTGCGCGCTTTGGTAGCAAAAATTATTATGCAAATGAAACCTTACAAATTCTTTAAATCATCATAACTACAACTGAGCATCACTACTTTTAACTATAAATGCATGCTTAATTCAGAATGGCTATGGACAATTCTTGGCTGGCGCCGATAATAATATCCCCGTTAATAATGTCCCGTTATAGTTACAACATTACAGCAAGTAAGGGTTGTGCACTAGGAGAAGAAGGTAGGTTCGCAGCAGAACTCGGTTTTAATACACGAATGAAATTTATATGTTATAACTATTATATTACAGTGAGAATAATATTTTAATATTTAGAAAGCGACATCTCATCCTACCAACTTAATGAGTTGTGTCTACCTCAAACAATATAATTGTCATGGATTCTAATGACTTTAATCATTAGAAACATTGCGATTGGCTACTTCAAATCCGAAGCTATCTGCTTTGACTGGGTTGGATCCCACAGTGTAGCCAGTTGGGTCGTCCTCATTTCCTCATGGCTAACAAAAAATGAGCCATACTCACCCGCATTGCCATTGCTGAGAGTGGCAGTAGTGGTTTCCTGTTTCTTCTCTACAGAGACCAGCGATCCGTTGTTCTCATGCGTCGTTGTCTTGGTCACCTTTGTGGTTATCGTCACAACGCCCTCAGAAGAACTTTGCATTTGTACTCTAAAAATAGACGAATACATAAATAACAAAAATTTTATTCAAGATATGAAACATCCACAATTTGCTCGTGCATTTGAGCTAAAAGGAAAACAATTCAATAACACTAAGCACTTCATGCAAGGACCAAATAGCTAAATCTTTATGATAGGTATTTGCCCGAGTTCATAGTTAAATCTATAAATATTTTTACAAATATAAATATACCAAGCCATTAATGCGGCTGATCTTTCCCACGTGAAAAAAGCAGCGCAACAATTAAAGGTCAAAATTTTGACGACAATGATCTCGGTATAATAATACTGCTGTGCGATAATGCAAAAACATGGAAAATGTTGTTAAGAATATTATACTGACGTTTCAATGCCATTAGATGTGTAGTCCCTTATGGAGTCCATAGTGGCATCGCTTGGAAGCGTGGAACTGTTGTTCGTATCATTCATCACGCCTGCGTCTGACTGCTCTCTAGAACATGAAAAAAAAGTAAATCTACAAATTTTAGGCAACTGCCAAGATCAAAATGTTGAATACTGTAAGGTAAGTTTAACCTATGCCAAAAGCATTTTGAATAAGGTCTCTCTGAGTGCGCCAACAGACACAAATTGGTAAATTGCTGTTGTTATCCAACTTGTTCCATTTTACAATGTGGCTCTTCAGAAGCTCTCCACACTTGAAATCGATACCGAGAAGACAGCTTTTCGTAGGCAACATAATAAAATTCATATATAATCGAAACTTGACTGGAGAGCTTAGACATCACAAGGATTTAAGCTTTGACTACAAGCTGTGTATCATGACATAGTAAACAAGTATATTAGGGCTGATGGGGGACTGTAAAATAGTCAGTCCCAATCGTGATGTTATCTTAATACTTTTAGACTATTTTATTGGTGAGTGTTATGATCATACTAAAACTGTATGAAAGTCTGAGAGTGTAAGATTCAAGGAGCGCTGCGAAAGGAAGAGTCAAATAATTGCTCAATATCTCAAAAGAAATTCATGAAAATACAAACTTTCGAAAAGCTTTTCTCGCTTTTCAGGCAATCTTTTTGATGGGATCTAAGGTTATCATCCATTTCAGTTTACATTGAAATGATCCTCTTGATACGTCTATTATATTGAAAGTTGCAAATATCGATTAATACGACAAGGACCCGTATGGCATACATCAAAAATTCCCTTTTTGTCCTCGTAGTTACCAATACGATTGCATTACTTGATTAAACCATGAATACTAGTCGTGTTTACTGGAATCGTCATTTAATAGAGAATAATTAATGATTGGACAGTACCCAGAAATAGCCGAGTTTCGATTGCTCGTTGAAAAGCTTGGACTTAGTGTTGACTGAGCAGCGGCAGGCGGCGGTCGGCAGCCTTCGGGCAGTTCCAACTTGAACGCCGGCTGAACAAAATTCTTCGCGCCAACGGCCACTCGTTGCCATTCGCAGCCGCGCGAGCCCAAATAGAGCGCCTCACCGCGCGACGTCAGCACCGTCGACAAAATACCATGCACATCAGTTTGCTATAATAATAAACAGAAAATTGAGCGTTAACAAAGCGACAGCTACAATATTGTTAACTTGTATCTTTGGCGCATACATTTTCCTTATTTTCGGCATATTATGCTCTTGATGTCCCTCAAAACGTTGCCGCATGTCGAAAAACAAACGAGAGAATACACTACTTTGTTCGCACGTACTGCATATGCAACGCAGTTAAGTAACACAAAAATACTTCTAAATCCTTTAAAGATAATATAACAATCAAAAGTGGCCAATCTCAAACTGTATTATCAAAAGTGATGCCTTCTCTACTTACTTTTGTCATAGTCGCCTTCATGTAGCGTCTAAAGTTGTGCACAGAAAAGGCGTTTACTTCTCCGAGGTTGGTGACCAAAATTATGAAATGTTCATATTTCGTATCATCTAAAAGCAATACCATTAATACAGCAGAATCAAATATTTAAGGGTCCCCACTTTTTTATCAACTATTACATCTTAAAGCATATGCGATCCCACACGATCAGCCTATTGATCCCCATGCTAGTACCACTCATTACATTTTGTCAATTATTTATAGCAATATAAACACAGCATGAAAAATTCATAGTGCCTCAACCCAATAATATTCTGACTGTAAACTTGCATGTCGAACGCAATTCAGACACATACCCATAAACAGCGCATAGCACTGATCATAAAACTTACCATATAGCATACAGAAATATATGGATCAACACTGTTTAATTTAGAGGGGCGGTTTCAACTGTTCAAACAAGCGCAAAACACTTACCATAGACACTTTGCAATTTGGCAAATTGGACTTTTCTGATGCGCGATCCATCGAGTCCAGTCAACTTGAACTTGTGCTTGCCTGGCTTTAGCGCTGGCAGTGAAAAACTCTTGATTTGCTCTTCTGAGCAAATCACAACTCGATGAGGTCCTGGCGTACTCTAAACAGACAGTAAATTGTAACGGTGTTTTTGGATGAGACTGCCAATATGCTATCTTTTGAGTATTTACTCTACAATATAAATGAGACCCATTTAGACGCCTCTAATGAAACAATGCCAACAAATATACTGTTATTAAGGTGCGGGCAAATGTTAACATATTTCAGGTAAATAATATTTGCAGCATCTATTCCAACGCAATTATAATTATAAACGCAATATATAAGCAGTATTAAGCTCTATAAGCGCAATATAATCACGTCATATCTCATATATGTTATATTAAGATATCACGTCATTTGGTCGCAATCGCTTGAAATAATTCAGGATTACCATATAAAATCCCATTGTTCTAATCGTTCAATTTGAGCGAGAGTGGAGAAAATATGAAGACCTTCATGGACAGTAGAAACTTATTTACTTTTGAGCTAAATGGTCCAAATCACTTAAAATATGCCCCTGCCCTTTAGGAGATCAGATTCTTTGGAGTTACCTGTGTACCCCTTCTACTGCACACACATGGGATATGCGCATGCCCTAAATCGGATCGATGAACAGAATTATGATACCTTGGTAATGACGGCGTCATCCATGCCGACGACGGCCAGTCCAAGGACGGGGGCGCCGTGCCGCAACTGGATCTCCTTGGCCAACTGGCACTGCGCCAACGACCAGATTTCGTCCGCTTCCGAGGTCTTTGGCGGAGTAATCAAGTGAGCTATTACCCGTCCACCATTGGTTCCCACCCAAAAAGTTGGTGTCTGAAGAAGATAGCATAAAACTTTATCTTACAACGATATATGAGTGAAAATGTATATGTTAGTTTTAATTTCTTTGAAACACGTTTCCTCATTCGATCGTATATTGCGGAATTCATATCAAAAAACCATTACTAAAATCAACAGGCACTCATGCTTGCTGATATGATAAAAACTGTGCGTATTAATTTACTTTTATTGCAAAACAGCTCAAAGAGTCAAATTTGCAATATAAGAAAAAGGCTCGAGTTCGGAAACCCAAAAAAATACGAAATGCGCGGAAACCTCGGGTTGCTATCCCTCTAAATCCCGTAATTCCCCATAACCGCAAATTTGATCATCCAAATCAAATCTTAATAGGAGTTTATTGCATTAGAATCAGTCAGTATAAACAAAAAATATATAAAAGCGTCGTCGCCTGAGCTGGCTAAATTTGAGCGCTTCTTTCCAAAAATCGTGCAATACTATCCAATATGATACGCTTGCGGTAACATGGCACACACTCTCTCCTCTAGACAACAATCATATGGTTTCCTCAGAGGAGGTTCGCTCTATAATTCCACAAGACGATTACAAAGTGAATATAAATTTCCGTCTGCATCCTTAAAGAAGCCCAATCTCTATTGAACGAATAAAACACAAAATGCTTGATAAAAGAAGATCGGGGTTTATGTAGAAAAGTTAATATGGAAGCAAAAAATACAATACTTGAGCCGTCGGACTGGCGATAAAGGTGTCGGCGAAGTAGAGAATGCGGACGAGACTCGGCAGGGCGTCGGATGAGCCAGTCGGCTTAAAATCCGATCGCGCCTCGATGGCCCTCTCAACTGGTTTAATCTCGTCGTCGTCCTCATTATCCTGACGCACTCGGCGCGGACTCGGCTGCTTCTTCGGCGAAGAAGAAGACTTTGAGCCCGCATCCTGAATTCAACAATTTTTAAAGTTGGCAAGTAACTCTCAAAGCGCCTAATCCTACTGCGTATTAGAGTTGTCTTGAGCCAACAAAATAAGTGCTCGGCAAGTGTCTCATATTCATTCACATATTAAAGAGAGTGTGAGGTAATGTCTATGAATCGCACCCATTACCACTCTCTTTTTTCCAATTCCCATTCGAGAATTTTGCTTGACGCCCTCTTCTATGTCGAATTTCTGCATGTTCCACAATCATATCCCACTGTACCACATTTTCTCAAACAGTACGACAATCGTGTGTCCAATCGATCAATTTAAAAAATTGAGAACCACAATGTATCTAGAACCTGTTGTACAATACTTTATAGAAACTTTGCAAAAAATTCGATGCGAATGATAAAAACTTCTCAACAATGGAGTAGTATAACGCGTATTTTTATTATTATATCTTGATCATTAGTGCATAGCGATAGTTGTAATTTTTTAGAGCTGGTTTCATGTTGTTGTGACGAGATCTTCTCTGTTCTTCCCTTTACCCTTTTATTCGTCACAAACAGTTGTATCAGAGACAATTACCTAATACGGTGGTTCATAGTGAGAGTGAGACAGCTTGGGTGTAACAGAGCTATAACAAGCGAGTCCCGCCTCAGGTTAAAGGATAGCGTGAGGCGTATTCTATTGAGTACAGCTACTTATTAAGAGCGATATGGTTCCTGGGAGTGTGGCTACTTAAGCGTTCGTTCCTTCATCTATCACTAACGGTATGAAATCGCGTCGTCGCGACACATTTTTTGAGAAAAAAGTAGCATATTGACAAATTGTGCGTATCTGCAAGCGATAGGACGTTACCTACCGGTTCAGGGGTGGGTGATTTCTTGGACGGACTGTCGGCGCCTCGTCGGCGCCGTCGACGAAACGAATCTCGAATTGACTTCTTGAAACTTTTGAAGCGGGTCATTGCTCCCTCCATCGCTGACGCATTGTGAACCGCCAGTTCTGAAAAACAACACGGGTCACTTTAGCGGCCCGTTTTTATCGCCGATAGCACTTTACCTTGTGTTCGAATTTGGTCAAAGTCTGCTAAGATTAGAGTTAAAATTGCTGTTGAAAAGGGAACCAGACAGATATAACAAATATTTTTACAATACATCTACCTGGTTCCCTTTTCAACAATTAGTTTCCTACGAGTTTGGCGAATGCAAGAAAAATCAATAATTTTTGTTTAAGAACATTTCAAAAATTACTTGGCTATCAATGAGCCCAACATGATTAAATTCGACCCCAATTAAGCAAACACTAATACGAATGACACTGATTACAATAGGAGAGGTAAAATATGACATTAAATACATTATAACGGAACATGCTTCTGCGCGCAATAAACCTGTAGAGCGCGCCGAGCCGCAAGAATACAGCGCAAAAATCTGCATCGCAAGTGGGAAACTAAATATTACCATTGCTTCTGATATCATACATGGATAATGAATACCGCAAACTATTGTGAAAAAATGACAACTGACCATCGGCTGAGAGGAGACACTTGGAAAAGATGACGGCCTTCTTGGCGTAGTCGCACAGAGCATAACCATACGCAGTGCCAACCGCAACCAGACTGAGTTCGGTCTGCACGCAGACGGATGTCACGGACGCCGGTGGGTCGGTCTGGACGACAAGCAGCGGCTGGTAGCCGTTGGTGAAGTGAAGATTCTTCTCCACATTCAGTTTCTTGTGTCCCTTCCAAACGAAGTTCACATCTTCGCTGACGATCGCCACGTCCACTACGCTCATCTCGGGAATACTCTAAAACAGCAACAAATATCAAGTAACAGTATACTGCATCATTACTGCGTTACTTTGAATACTGGGAAAACTTAAAAATATCTCATGTTCTGTGCGCAATAATCAGTGGAACTATCACTGGGTGCTCCATTAAGAGGATGATTCTGGCGAATCGGTAATGAACCATACTAATATAATAATAGCGCAGTGAAATTTCATTAAAGTTGCGACATCCGTCGAGGCAATCCAGGGTTTAACATCAAATAGTCACCCATTAACACTTGCTTTATACGCACAAATATAGCATGCTGTAAATGCATGAAATTTTTGATAAGAACGCACCTTTTCTTCATCAGCCAAATTGAAAATGACTGTTTGTCCGGCGCTTCCGCCGACAGCCAACGTGCCCGTCTTGGCGTCGAGAAAGACGCGCTGCACGGAGAAGCGCGGGTCGTCGCTGAACGGGTCGTACAGCCCAACCTATCATAAATATCAAAGTATAAAATGTCTCTATCAGTATCGCCAAACTCGCACTTGAAAAATGCTGCGAATTTAACTGCAATCAACATCGGGCTCCTATGAAAAGGATGATTGCTACAAAAAGATGGCAACATGGTTATGTCAGAGATAAGTAATGCCGGTAGAGGAAGCAACAAAATCACATTTTTGGTGAAATGAAAAACTAAATTATAGTAATCAAGCGACTAAATTACAAATGAAGGTTGAATTCTGCTATTTCCTATTAGTAAGATGCTACTAACAAAAGTACAGCACGTACTTTTCTGAACGGCGGCCACTCGGCGCCTTCCTCATCTTCGGCTGGTGCCTCCAGGGGATCGACGAATCCTTCAAACTGTTTGGCCGACGATACGGTCAGCAGATGTTTCATTCTAACAGAGCCGGCAGTCCAAAACTTGACCGAGCCATCTTCATGTCTGCAAAAATGGACACGCGCTTAGAGATGATTAAATATTAGAATATTCAGACTAACTGGATGGAATAGAATGCAAATTTGCAACCTAAAAAATCTGCCTATTTCTTCAACACAATCTTTACATAGCCGTTTTAGTGCATTCACATCATCCTGGAAATGCGCCCAGACGTAATTTTAGTCTTTTCTTAACTTGCAGACATGACAGCCAGAGACAATTAACATAAAACGGGATTCACATGCGTTTTGCAATCGCATGGAATAACCATTATATTATCGACATTGATATTTTGATCTCTACAATATAACAGCATCTGTTCGGTATCGATATATCAACCGTATTTAACTTAGAACATTAGTCTGATATCGATTCCGATCGCAATAGCGCTCTTACTGTAAATATTTCGACCATATTAACTGCAATAATAAATACTTGCCATTTAAGCATTCTTAACAAAAACAGTACTTTACAGTTAAATTCTCACCCGGTAACAATAATGTCCTTTCTGAGCGCGCTGTCGTCAACGACGCCGCCAGCGATCGGCCACTGATTGGTGGACGCAAACTGCCGCCTGCCGTGCTGCTGCTCGCCAAGCCGCTCGATGGTGTCATAGACGGCGTCGGCGACGTCGGCGACGTGAAAAGCGGCGGTGACTGGCGACGAGTGGATCGGAAAGAAGTAGGGCAGGCGGTAGGCGCCCCACTTGCTATCGCGCAGATCGATCGCTACCAACTCCTCCTCGCAGAGCACCACCAACGAGCTCGGATCCTCCACTAAAGCACAAAACTTCAAGTGAACATATTCACTCACACTATGGATTCATTTTAGCCGTCCTTTTACAGATTTTAGTGCCAAATTGGCTTAGAGAAAACGGCCCAGTTATAAAGCAATTCTTTCCAAATGACACACAAAACGTGTCGACATATGTAATCCCCCATATACTCTTCTCACACAGTTAATTAGAAAAAATTAAGATATCCTCCCTAAATGCTTAAAATATGACCTTTATCAAAGAAAAAATGCTCCAAAAGCATTATTCGTGGCGCACACGATGGATCGACTTTTAAATGTTCATTGGCTATTAATGGATATTGTAACTCGGCACGCAGGACTGGTGGCCCCGCGTATTGCGAATGATGGATGGGACATTACTACGCTTTATTTGCTATGTGTCACTGAGCTGAACGATCATCGTTCAAGACAAACGCTTCACTGAATGCGCTTGTTTCTCTTTCGTCTGCTATCATCATTTATTTAAATGTCAAATATTACATCGATCGAAAAGGGTTTGTGTTACTATTTGAATAATCTACGCAGAGACAGCAAATAGAGCGCTATCAAGCAGCAAAAGGAGCGGTTTGGGTGCCACTGATGATCCTACGGCCATAGGGCTATTGCGATCGACATGTTTAGTTTTATATATTCGCAAATTGAATTGTCCTAGAAATGCAAAATAACTTAGTAAACGAGTTAAAACTAAAAATATCCAATAATAAAATGAGCCACTACGGTACACACGGACCACGCTAGTATGCTATTGTAAATCATGAGAATCTAATCAATATTCCTTACTGTCTCCATCGCCCTCGTCGACGGTGACAAAGTCGATGACTTTGCTGCTGAAATCAAAGACTACTTGCTGCTCTTTGCGCTGCGCCGACACTGTGAATCGATCGCCGTACGATGCGCGTGGCATTCCTCCACAGAATACCATCAACTCGTCGTCGCGGCTGAAATATTGCAATCATTCATTTTTCTATAAAGGTCCAAATCGGTTAGAGAATGTTATGAAAATATTTATTTACCCTAAATACTGAAAGATTAGTCCTAAAATTAAAAAATATATCAATATTTTTCCCCATTCGACGTACTCCACGATAGACATTGAATTTTTAATTCTTATTCGACGCTTTCGTCAATCACAAATACTGTACTCTGATGACTAATACTATCCACATTCTAAAGAGCGCAAGCAAGAAAAACATACACGGCAGTCGTTTTCCAGACTATCTTCTTGATTGGCATACACGGGAATGGTCCAAAGGGAATATTTGGACTGAGCATTGGCTTGCTGTTATCTTCAACCGACCAAACGATGTAAGATCCATCGTTGTGTGCCGAAACAAACTTTTTCCCATCAGCGTGCCAGTGAATGCTCTGCAAAAATAACTGAACTGCATTCCATTCAGAAATGGTTTTGTTTCACTATATTTAGCTTCTTCAAAGCTTAATATGAAATTTATGCGAATAACAGCTATTCGAACGAACAACTCTTTGAAAGTTTCTTCTCACTGAAAAGGCTGAGTGAACAATTTGCAGCCAAAGTAATTTTTTATTACATAGTTTAAACGCTTATTCCATTGGCTCGCATGAAATAGTAATTTCTCCCAGCTGAAATACCTTGATTAAATTTATTCTATTATAAATTTAAAATAAACTGAGAATTAAAACATTTCCCGCAATATTTCGAAATGGTTGTTCAACGATGAGAAAAAGACGAAAACAGCTATTCCAGAAAAACCCGTTAATTTTAAATTCATCATTTAACTAAAAAATGTAAAATAATATTTCTTTTAAACAATTTCGTTGACTTTTCAATGATTTATGATATTTAAATAAAAGTGAAGCAAAATGCTCTCAATTTAGAGTCAGAATTTTTATCACATCCCGCACTCGGCCATCACACTTTGAGACACACGTTTCTGACCATCCACTAATCATTCAACAGCAGCATAAGAGTAACTGTACCTCCAAAGTCTGTCCTGTGATATATGTATGCTTGACAGTGTGCGTCTGGGTATCGTAGAGCACAATGAGGCCGCGGTTGAATCCGATCAGCAACTTCGATTCGTCGCCTTGATAGGCAGCCAATGCCTCTACTTGCCCGGCATTCTTTAGATCCTCAGGCACGCTAAAAACACCTCAATTACACTTCAGTTGGAGAGTGTTTTATCAAAGATTTTCATTGAAAAGAGTGAATAATTTACAAATAGAAAGACTTTCTGCTCCCAGTTCAGCCACCAACCCATGCTCAAATTTGCGTACAGAATGCAATTATCCACCTATACGCATACATATGAAATGATTATCCTTCGCTTTTGATTTTTAATTCGCTTAAGTATGCATTGAGCCGATTAATTATGTAGCAAAAAATCAAACTGTCATCGAAATAAAAGCTTTACGCACACGAGTGCAAGTTTTAAGCAGATAAATTTCAATAAATTAAATTATTATTCCAAAAAACCGCCGCCCAAAACTTATATCTGACTAATATTCAGTTCTATAATTTGTATTGTACCTCTGAATGACGGTATCCTGATAAATGATAAAGTCGGTCATATCCAGACTCTTGGTGTCCAACGCATACACATTGCCCGTCTCTGTGCCAACCAATAGCTGATGAATGCCGTTGATGTTTTGCATCGTGCATGCTCGGATCTGCTTCAGCTTGTGCTCCACCTAAATGAACAATATAACTGATCTGGAAACACAGCAATACATAATTTCAAACAAATTTAATTTACTAAAAATGTTAGAATTCAAATGGTAAAAAATCAATTTTTATCAAACTTGATCTCTGATGCAACGAACTCATTAGTATCTATAAAAATCCGACAACAAAATATGGAGATGGTATGGGTCATACTTTTTAAAGGCTCAAAAACAGACACTTTGAAAGCACCACAATACAGTAAGATATGCAGAACACTAAGGTTTATCCCTTGTTTTAAACGAATCCAATGAGTAATAGAAAGGGGATGTATGGATATACGGACAGACAAGATAAGGATGCACTGGGCAGCTAAAAAACCGCCAACTGCGAAAAGCTTGAGGTGCTAAATGAAAACATATAATATAACTTGTAGTGCGGTAAGTGTACGAAATTTAATTTAAATGGATTTGTATCAAGTAACACTACATGTAACTTAAAAATGTAATCTATCAGTCATTTTGAATGATAAAATGAGTAGCGTCAAATACATGAAAAAGACGTAAATTACACTGCAGCAGTTTAAATGAAAGTGTATGGCCAAATAAACAACTCGCATACCTTGCAGCCAACATAGTCCAGAGAGGTATCGTTGATTTCGAACACGTGAAAACTTTGGTCCT
>NIUQ01004223.1:0-14426 GCA_002796945.1 Plectus sambesii
CTATAAGAACGTGACGAATATCATCGCGCGACTGGGCGATAAGACACGCGACTGGAAGCAATCGCAGACGAGCGTACTCGTCAACTGCCACTTCGACACTTGGCCAAGCAGTCCTGGTATGGTTTAAATGACGATGTCTTGACATGTAGGATGACGCAAAAGTTCTGATATCACTTTTGAACGAACGAACTAACAAAAGTGCAGTGAATGTCATTTATTCCGGTATTTGAGGGACCGATCAAAGTTACCGGTATAAGCGAACTTATTTGTATGGAGAGATGCACTTTGGGACCGACAAAAATTATCGGTACAACCAAAATCGTTATGCGTGAATTCCACTGTGGTTTCATAACTTTTGCACCACCCTGTACACCGCCTTTCATCATAATTCGTCATTCTTGCATTCCATTTCGCAATCCTTGCATCCAGTTTCGTCATCTCTGCACTTAAGTTAAACGCTATTTTGATGAAATAGAATGCAAGAGTGACAAAATGTGATAATAGGCGGTGTATTTGATTATCGCTACAGCGTGATTAAATGTGTCCGCAAAGCAAAAAAATAGCCCATCGTGGAAAAAACTAAAACTGCGCTCTATAAATACTTGAAACGCGCCCTATATTTGATGTTTTCAGTATTTTAAGATCAAACATAGAGCGCGTTTTAATTGTTGTCCGCCCATCATTTTAGGCGCGAGCGACGACTTGGTGTCATGCGCATTGATGATGGAGTTATTGCGGGTGTTGACGGACAAACAGAGAGCGGCGGTGCCGGTCGATGTTGTGTTCCTGTTCAACGGCGCCGAGGAGAACGTCCTGCAGGCGTCGCACGGCTTCATCACCGCCCATCCGTGGCGCCACGGCATTCGCGCCTTTATTAACCTCGAGGCTGCTGGTGCTGGCGGACGCGAAATTCTTTTCCAAGCCGGTAATTATTTGCTATGTTTGCTTAGTTGTTTTTTCTTTTACTGAATTTTTCATCACTTTTCGTCGCTCTTGCATATGAATTCATCAACCTTGTATTCTTTTTATATCTCTTGTAGTCGTTTTCGCCAGCATCGCGTTCAAATTGAAGGAGATGTGATGAAATTGGGGGCAAGACTGATGAAATTGAATGCTTGATTGACGAACTGAAATGAAAAAGTGATAAATTATGAGGAAAGATCCTGTAATAATCGTTATGCCTGCTTATCATATTTTTTCTTGTAATATGTCGCGAAAAGCGATTTACAAGTAGATAATTGAGCTAATGCTTGCACGCTCTTAATTCGATAGATTGAAGTCAGTGACGCAAACGCGGTACGCGCGTCATATATACCCAAGGGCGCATTCAGGCTTGACGCAAACACATCAATTACGCGAGTCATCCCATAAAATAGGTAGTTTAAGGTTAGATGAAGATACCAAGATCACGCGATAATCCGAAAGAGTACTTCTCCCGATTGGCTATCTTAGAGTTCAACCGGGACTTGCTTGCTAGAATCTGGTGAGAGATAGCTGCGCTCACTAGAATCGTCTCGCTTACTGTATACTGAAGTGTATCAACGTGCTTGCCATATATGTCAAGTAGCAAATAAAGAGCTTCTGTGAAAGAAAGAGGAATTCACAACATAATACAACGTTCCGTCCTATTTAACAATCTGAGATTATCTTAACATGAAGCGACTCGAAAACCTTACTGGTTGGTTTACTTTTAAAAGTTCGGAGAAAAGTAAGTACAAAATTGTGGAAATAACTAAAAACGCGCCCTATAAATACTTAAAACGCGCCCTATGTTTGATGTGTTCAGTACTTAAGGTCAAACATAGGGCGCGTTTTAAGCAATTATAGGGCGCATTTTAATTGTTGTCCCAAAATTGTTATCTCCTTTTGCAGGGCCTGGTAACCAGTGGCTGCTGAACGCCTACTTGGAAGCCGCCAACCATCCGCACTGCAGCGTTTTGGGCCAGGAAGTATTCGAAAGTGGCGCCATTCCCGGAGACACCGACTTCCGCATATTCCGGGATCATGGCCGCATTCCTGGTTCAGTTATCCTTATTTTCTGGATTGCATGGCGGTTGATTCAAATCGTTCTTTTCTACAGGTCTCGACTTGGCGTATATCCAGAATGGTTACGTGTATCATACGGAGTTTGATGTGCCTCAGTTCATCGTTCCTGGATCGATGCAGCGAGCAGGTACTGTAGAGATATCCGTTTTTCAAATCAAAAAGAACATTTTTCATATTGTTCTAACTTGGAAAGTGTCCTTGTTGAAGTGGAAATGGTATAAACGCTAACAACTTATACTCAACCATTTTTAGGTGAGAATATTCTGTCTACGCTGACGAATCTGCTGCATTCGCCCTACCTTGAGCATCCCGCCGACTTTGGCGATCGTCGCTTCGTCTTCTATGACGTCATAGGATTATTTACTGTCGTTTATCCGCTCGATGTCGGCGAGATTATCAACTACATCGTCGTGTTGATCATCGTCGCTAAAATCGCCTCGAATGTCGGCCGTTCAGGTTCTCCGCTTGATCATGACGGTATGCCACGACCTTGCTTAGATTTAGATTTATTTATTTAGATTTATTTTCTCTTCTTCTTCCCTCAAGTTGTATTTCTAGCAAAAGAGCAGGCCCCGTATACGATAGTCTTCAGCGCTGTGTATCTGGTGGCGCTTTTATCACAGACGCTCTTTCTAACAGTTTTGATTGGATTACAAAGAATTGTTTAGCACTATGAGAGCAAAGTCTCAAAGGCAATATGTGTGTGATGTAATGGTTGCGGGGCGCACTTCTCTTGCGGTAGTACTCGAATAGCAACTGGGACCTTTACCACTGAACCAAGTTCGAGCAATAGGGAGGACAGTAAAAGAAGGAACACACTGTTACGTCGGAACGTAACTCACTAACTAACTCTACATAATGAGATCGCAATGTCAATGACGTCACTGGGGTGCGACGTGAGCGACACCCCGCGGCAGTTCTCAAATGTTCTCAAAATGCTTCCAAAGTACATAGCTCATCGTTTTGCAAGAACTGATTACAGTTCTTGACATATCAATGGTGTCTCGCCACAAAAAGTGACGTTCTGAGGAGCTTACCTTGAATGTATACGGTATGCGGCTCTTCATCTACAGATCGAAAATTTGAGCTTAATTAAAGTGCTTATTTAGATAGGCTATAGTTATAGTGTATTTACGCATACATAATTGTAATCTATGATACATTATAGCAAACACTAGAAAACATTCGTTAACTGTAAAATATATTCTTGTGAATGAATCGATTATCTTTAGGCGGTTACACTCTGCGTCAATTCCTTCAGTCAGTGGGTGTGCATGTGGCTGCTTCATTGACGGCGCTGTTGACGACGTTTGGGCTCACTCGGGTCACTACACTGTTGGATCTGGTGCTGACATGGTACTCGAATCCTGTGATCGCCTTCTTCATGTACGCTGTGCCGTCCGCCGCCGCTGCGCTCTACATCCATGACAAATACGTGCACCGGTTCATAGCGCCCAAGGTTCGTTCACCTTTTTATTTAACATTGGAGTATTTTTAGTGCACGAGAGCATAAAGCTCTAGTTAAAGATTACTGTTGAAGTAGCTAAATAAAGAGCTTCTTGGTCCCGACACGATTAGGCTGAATGCGATATTCAGGTTTTGTTTATGTTTGAGCGCAGAATCATAACTGAATTCTTGTTATAAGAGAATGGAAAGTATGTTTCCCCTACGGCAGAATAAAACCTGAAGATTTGTGAATTTGGTTATGTACGATTTGAAATTATCATTACTTTATGTGGAGTTACAATCACATGAGTTTATCTGATTAGTCCTGATTCATGTCTCTGTACAAACGGCCTCATTGCGGATTGAGGGGATGTGCATTGCCATGCAAGTTTTTAAGGTTCTTGCTCCTCCTACGTATCTGATTTACACAGTAAGAAAGAAAGTTAGAAATAAAAGCCGATCTGCGTTCTGCAGTTATTAAACAAAACTTTACAAACAAAATTTTTGCTTGATTCAGATGGAGCGATGGCTGGCCGAACGAGCATCTTTCGATGCTCATTTGGCGATATTGGGGCTAATTATGTTGGTGCTGACATTCCTCAAGATCGCTTCTGCCTTCATGCTCCTCATCTTTGCGTTGTTCCCGCTGCTGCGCGATCCTTTACTTGCAGCGGTCGAGAAAGTTACTGGCCATAATGGTAAGCGTCTTTTCAATTTATGCTTTGTTATGATATTTTTCGTTGTACAGAATCTTTCATCGTAATTTGTCACTCTTGCATTCAAATTTGTCAACATTACGTTCAGAGTGAGTGCACTGAGGACAGAACTGAATGCAAGGGTTGCAAATTAAGATGAAACACCCTGTTTATCTGCGGTCCGGTCTACTTAAGTTTATTGATATCGATGCAGTTCACTGTGGGAATTGCGTTTTGAGTGCCCGGTCGAATCAACGGCATCGCAATAGGCGTTACTTGAATTAATAGCGGCGCAGTGCCACAGTTTCTCGAATTATAGTAGTGTTCTTTGCTGATCGCTATTCTTTTCCGCTTTGACCGTCCTGTTTGGCCCAGACGATAATGTGTATGAATGCGAAAAAATGCCTACCCTCTTTCAGGGTGCGCTCGTACGCTGGCGATTGTACACATGATCTGCGTGCTTCCGGGTCTACTGATGCTTATTTATGCAATCGGCTTGGTGCTGGACATCTTTATTCCAATTATGGGTCGGTCACTTGTGGTCGCCAATCCGGAAGTGCCCATTGCGATGGCGCTCACTGGCGGCTCCATCTTCTTCGTAATGATGACGGTCAGTTGTTTTTGACCTTTTAGCGTTCTGCACCGCCTACGGCATTCACATTCATTAGCAGATTTCTAGAAGGTTCCCGAAATCCTCGGAAAGCACTAAGCTAAGCAGCTCCCTAATACAACTTCCAAAGAGTTCTAAACAATTCTTAGGATCCAGTACTTCAGTGCAGTTGAATGGTAATATGAAGCTACTTCCCCTACTGCAATCTTAACACTCTTAACTTATCTAATATTTCTACCCCCTAGCATACTCATTGTTATTCATTGTTTTAATCTGCAATATACTGTAAGGTTAGAAATATTCGGTGGTACTTGATTTCGGTGATTGATCAGTCTGACTCAGTGATACTGTAGGGTTAGAAATATTCGCTGGTACTTCATTTCTTTGGTCGTCCGAACCACCGAAATCACCGAAATTTAATACCACCGAATAATTTCTACCCCTACAGTATCCCTATCTACATTTTTAAGCCTGTGACAGTTTCATATGAGAGAAAAAGATTGCCGCTATTGAACCGCTATTTCAAAGAAAGTTTGACGATTTCAGGCAAGTCTGGTAAATCGCTCGCTGAGAATAAATATTCTGCTGAAGATTATATTCGTGGGCGTTCTTTCCCTCTACGCATTCTTGGCCGTCTCCCCTCAAGGCGCACCCTACTCCTTCGACATCGCCGCGCCTCATCCTCGAAGAGTTCACTTCACTGTCAGTCTATAGTTATATTTTCTCGATCAATAACAATAAAATTAGCTAGGCACCATAGTTGACAAAGAGGAGCTTTCTTTTCGTTGCTTGAACAGTGCAGTTCATCAAGAATTATAGTCGCTTCTTGGTTTTTACGTGCATAAATTGATAGAAAGAAGCGCTATTAGCTGTAAAAAACAGTGTACCTTCTTCAGTTTAAGATTTCTTGTTATTGATCGGCAAATTTTGATTAAATGGTCCTTCTCTTTTTGTCTTTATCATTTGCGACGCGGATGACTTTCAAATTCAAAGAGGTCACAATCCAAATTAAATCAATATGTAAATGCTTGATTTGGAAACCGTCCTTATTGAAGTTAAATTGGAATTAGAAGTAAAGTCCTTATTAAAGTTGAACGCAAAATTTGCTCTATACTCAATGCTCTCTCAAGGGCTGTTGATCGTACTCATTCCATATTGTAAGATGCTTTCATGATCATCTTCTGCAGCACGTACATCGGCAAGTGTACGGTAAGGATGGCCGGCTGGAAATTGAGCAAAACGGATTGATGGCGGCGTCGTACGACTACCGCGGCGCTGACGACATGCCTCAGGTGTTCGACGATCCCGCCTTTGTGCCCGTCAGTTGTACCACCAGCAACAAATTCTGCGAACTTCCTTACTATTTCCCTGTCGCCGATTGGCTGCCTGGAACGTTAGTCCAATCAGTGCCATTGACTCTTTCTTCTACTATTAAACTCTTTCAGCGCTTTTCGATTCAAACCACTCGAAGAAAAACTGCGCGCCGCCAAGACGACAACCATCACAAAGCTGAGCAAGGAATATGTATCTTCCAACGAAATCAAGTACTCGTTCAAGTTGACAGGTCAGGATTCTCCTCTGATTTCTCACCTAAGCATTGTCTTTTCGCTACTGTTACACTGCACTGTCTTAGCGATCCATTTGACCAGTCACTTGGTTCATTGTTCGCCCGCCGAGCGGTTGCATTCCAATCGCTCTCTTGCATTAGTGAAGTTTTAGGACGTTGGGTGCTAAATATGCACACCCTCTTGAGTCCCAATATCACCGACACATAGCCCTAATACCTGCGAGAGAACCGGTAATACAATAGCTGCTATATGTGATTTTTCAGGCAGCGATCACATCACTCTATTCATCACGCCACAGGAGCCGTACCACGTATCCGATTGGTCGTTCACCGAGAACAAGAAGCCTGAACAAGACCGCAGTTCCTTCCTCTATCTGTCCTGCGTCGGTATCGACTGCGGCCGATGGGAGTTCACCATCACCATTTCGGTATGTCCTTCATTCACTCGTTTAAGGACTGCAGAAATTTTAATTTTTCCCTTTCGATGATTGGCGTATGAGGTTAGACGAGCTAAGAAAGTCACTAATGTCAAATGTGAAAGCAATATTAGATAATTTCAGAATTTTGAAATATAGGCTTTTTATGTCAAACAGCAATAGATATTCAATATTTCTATTTGAGACGTTGTGGGAAGTAAAAAAATAGACCAGACAATCCTGAAAAACGAAATCAAAATCAAATAATCAGCTCGTAAAGCTTATATCAAATAAACTAACAAACATGTGATTTATGACTTCTTACACTTCGGTTTTTTTGTTTTAACATACCGAAATTTACCTGAGAAAAGTGTTGCTGGAAGGAATATAACAAAAAGAATATGGAATCTTCATTAAAGTTAATCGCATTTAAGAATGTCGAAAATGATCCGGTAGAGTGCAAAGGCCACGAGCTACTGATCGGCGCAGCGTCGCAGTTTCTGCACGGGAAAGATATGCGCTCTCGAGCGCTCGATGAAGTAAGCGCGGAAATGGAAAGGAGGCGAACGGAGAAGGGCAATTGGCGATGGGCGATGACTGCCAATATATGGAGTGCCGACCTGATATCTCGTTATTTCTGAACGGCCAACCCACGCGGATGCAAATCACTACTGGTCATAGCGCACTTATATTTATCCACTGATCCCATGCCGCTGGCCTCCTCGAGTTGATTGTTAGTGAACTCAGTGATACTTACTAGTTTGTTAATTCAGTCGTGTAATCGCGTAGTGTGATCGAGCTAGAGTTGGGTTATTTTTTGCTCAATAATGATGATTTATTCGGTGACTGATGCAAACAAGTCTGAGCTCGTTATTCCAACGCTCAGATGGTGACTTCCATCGAGCTTTCATCTCATTTCTGTTTTCTTGCTGCTCTTGTTATTTTGTAAAACATGAAACTTGATCATCGTGCTGTTGTTAGATACAGATTCAATTATTACTTGGAGGAAAATGAAAGCAAAATCAAAAAGTACGAATTATAATAAACGATAAAGTGCACAGATGTCATCGTTATGAATCATTTTAATAATATTTCTAAATGTCATCTGAATACCATGTCAAGTCAGCTGAGGCGAAAGCCAAGCAACGGTGGGTTGCCGCTACTTAAATCGAAATTTTTGCCAGAGACGCACAATCACACAGCCATAAACACACTATTTTGTGTGAAGCGGCGATCGAAATGCATCGATCAACCAAATTTTTTTCCGATTGCATCGCTCCGAAGCGTCCAAACTTTCGGTATTCAAAAGTTTATATTGGCTGCGTGGTGAAACAGCGCGAAAGCCGCACATCGGTGAAATTCAATTGCCGTTATATTATCAAAAATGTGGACGGTGGGTTTGTTAGCTGGTCGACCGATGAGTTGGAAGCACCGCTTAAACTAGTGTTCAATATAAAATCAATAATCCTCTACTTTATAATAACTATTCACCATGGCAAAAAAGGGTGTAAAGATTAGATATTTGATGCAGTGATTTAAACTGCATCTTTTCACATTATGTGTCTTAAGTGTTTTCTATCGCTAACAATTATCCTCCAGTTATCCAGATGCGCTGAAGTGGACATAATTGGTCAAGTTGATCTGGTAGCGTGATATGAAAATCTGAGTGCACAAAATTTACGAGTAGACTGTGAGAACAGAGGTTTGGTTGCCACGAACAAGCAGTGTGGGAGGCAAGTCGTGCGTCAGCATATGGAGCCACGCCATGAACAAACTGCTGCTAACTTGCTTTCTGCGAGGCACCGGCATTGTCCTGAAAACAGTCATCCAACTCACTTTTCATGATATTCAGATAGATTTCATTCGAAATTTCACATAAAAGAGAGAAAGTTTATGTTGAAGAACGTGAAACTAAACTTTTGATCGCTACTGTAGCAATATGGTCGTAATCTCACGTGTTACCTACTCTTTATCAAAACTTTGTTCCAGATTGAGCGTTCAAACATAAAAGACCGCTTGAGCGTCCCATTTTAACCTGACAGTGGTTGAAGTATGAAGCATCGATTTTGTGATAGGTCGATAGACAAATGTTGACCGCAGAACGGTCTAGAGTAACTCACATGACTATAAGATCGGCCTTCGTCGAATGCTGAAGCAGCATTTCTCTGCAACGCAGCTGTCTATTCGTCCGACCTCTCTGCGCTTCCAATTCATCATCCGTTATCTGTCCTTCGAGTACATCTGTCGTTCCGCGGAACGGCGCAATGAGATTTTCGAATTCGGCGACACTTTAAAATTAAATTT
This sequence comes from Plectus sambesii, assembly GCA_002796945.1. Taxonomy (NCBI): domain Eukaryota; kingdom Metazoa; phylum Nematoda; class Chromadorea; order Plectida; family Plectidae; genus Plectus; species Plectus sambesii. The sequence goes on from NIUQ01004223.1 coordinate 9,085, forward strand.
AATCGACGCTTAACTATAGATAACGTACGTGCTATCGCTTGGCGGCTTTGACATGTCGGGAAGAACGAACACATCCGAACAGTGAATTCGGAACTGATTCACAAGTTCGACCATACGGCGCTGCTCCTCTTCCATTTTCGCATGGGAGCTGGCGATCGTGAACACGCGTAACTTACCTCCCTGCAATGCAGTTTGCATCATGAATTTTTGGCAGGCCATCAAGTATACCACACATCAAACAAAAAATCAATAACGATAAGTAGGAGAGGGGCTGGGAACCGGATATAAGAGAAAGCACCCCATAAAATCGAATAATATTGGCCAGTTTAATGCAAATACATATGCTGTTACTATCAGATGTGCATATGTACGAAAACTGTCTGACATCTGAAAGGTCTAAAGCAATTGCGATGCACTGCGCGCGTGTGGCTGCGTGCTACTGCAACTGCGTTGTTGTCTGACCTATGTGGCGCAATGACTCCTAAGCGTATGTAACAAAATTGACCGACATCCAAAAGGTCAAAGCAGTTGCAATGCATGCATATCGCGCGTGTGTCTTCATGCTACTGTGACTGGGTTGTTAGTGGTCTGTTTTGTGCAATGGCTCCTCCATCGAATGTACAGAGAAAAACGTTGTCAGTAGAAGACAAAATTTGGCTGCTAGATTTGGCGAAGGACAGTTCAAATAAATTCAGCGATTTGCTCAGTCAGTTCACGATTGGCCATTTTGATTAATTTGTATGAGTTTTTCATGATTTGTTTGTTGCTTCGCGTGTTATGGCTTGTGGTTCACTAAAATGCGCGAAACTGACACTAAATACAGTGTCTAACGGCCAAAAATAGTCGAAAACGGATATAAGAGAAAACCGGATATAAGAGAATTTTTTTCACTTCCCGTGCATTCTCTTATATCCGGTTTCTTCTGTATATGATAATATCTATGAAACCCCTACACGATAGCGTCGAAGCCGTTTGCATAATTCTGGGCGCCGACTTGCAGCCATTCTCAGTCGATAACGATGATGATCGCGTTCTTACAAGCACCATTTGAGGACTAGGAGAAGATTAGTTTGCCCCTACACGAGAGTTAATGTCACCTCCCACGTTCTTGGTGACCTTTTTTCAAAAAGATAACAAATTCGTTGGATTGTAAATTCTGGTACTCATTATGTTTCAAAAACTTGTGCCTCCTCGACGAAATGAGAAGTCAAAGTAGGAGTCCTTGTTGGAAGGGGAACGACACCACTCTCCAGTGCCTACTTCTAAAGCTCGCTTTATTAATACAGTGGGATGTACCATAAAACTATTGCAACTGGAGTATCGCAGAATTGCAGACCTGGCGATCAGTCATAAAGCCAGAAATTACTAGAAATTACCGAATAATGGTCAATCATCGCATTTGCAGTTTTGCAACTGCAATAGCTTAATGAAATTAACCTATGGAAGGCGTCAGTGGAGGTCAAAACTGCACGGGGAGTATAAAAGATCGAGAGCCTACTGTAATTAACAGAGCATATCGGACGCCGCCGCACCATCTACTTTGCTGGACGCAAGCCTTCGACAAAGGTGTCTTATTCGCAAAGGCTGAGAAAGTTAAAATCCCCCACTGCCTTTATAGGTGCGGACGATTAAGTATTTCAATAGAATCAATTGCCTCTCCCCGCGCGCGCACTTCCTGCGGTATTCTTCGGCATCTTGCCGGTTCCGACGTACAAATTAGATGCGCCCACCTTTGAGACATTCTTATGCACAGTTCTAATCGCATTACGCGTGAGAAAAATTAATCATTTATTGCGTATGCGAACTTGTTTGTGACGCACTTCACATTGAGGAGATTTATTCCAATTTAAATCAAATGATTCATACTGTCCACGTCTTAGGATCGGATTTCTCTAAGCATCGAGAATTTTGTTGACAGCCTTGGGAAAGTAGACAACAAGTTTTCGGATTCAAACTTCCCGCCATATTCGAAGCGGAAACTTTTTGATAAACTTCTGCCATTATTTTCAGACTTTCTGCTCAAAAATGCTCTAGCATGTCAATCTTCACCGAAACCCGAAAACATTTTGCCAACTCTGCCAAGGTTCTCAACAATATTATTGATTCTAAGAAAAATTCAATCATACAGTGACGAGCAAGAATTCAAGATCGACTATAACATACTGGACCAGTTTCATATCGCGTATTTTGTTTGGCTAAAGTTGTGCTTTAGGGCTATATTCTATCATTGAGTCACGTACGACTTTAGTTACAGTACGCGATTTGAAACCGACCCAAAAGATTGAAATGGTTATTGATCTTTAACTTTTGCTCTCTCACACAAGCAGACCAAATTGCTTGAAGTGATGTAATCATAGCAATATGCAAGTAAGCCGGTTGTTTTAAATATCATTAAAATCGCATGAATATGGTCTTTAAGAAGACCCATAAATCATTTAGTGCCAAGCTTCCTAAAATTTTCAGATAGCGATAAAGACAATTCATTACGGCCGTTCTTTAACTATTGATCGCCACTGTAGGTATAAAAATGTTTTCTTTAAAAAGTTTTTTCTCTCCGTACGTCAGGAAATACACGCATGGAAGCGCAGCGCAGGGCGCTTTTCAGCGAAAGACCATTGATCGCGAGTTAGTACGCTTGATTGATCGTATTCCATTTAGCAATAAATGTTTGGTCCATTGACTCGAATCATTGCTTGCGTTTTCTATTGCCAAATTTCGGCGTTACACAGGCAAATTTAAAGCAGTTGAAATGCCGCCAACAGAAAATGTCTCTTCCCTTGCGTGCTGGAATGACGCGATATTAAATGTCAGGACAACGTTGGCTACTAGACTGAAAGTTCACATCACATATTTCGACGTTTAAAACATGAACACTTCCGCCGACCAATCAATTGCAGAACATGTGCGAGTGCCTCTGCAGAACCAAATGAATACCAGAACTAAAAAATCAGTAGTGGTGTACCATCGGTCACTCAGCAGCCGTTTAATCGACTGGACGGATGCACGAAGCTGCAACAATTTTATCTCAAACTCCACAGAAACTAAGACAACCATAATGCCAGTCGTTCCTCCATGACCACAACCAAATATGAAATGACTGAAACTGAATAGAGAGTGATATAGTTTGTGGTAAAGAATCATATGACATCGGAAGAGGTCAGCGGTCTCCGTGGCGCTTCCTACAATCGTTCTTTGTCGACTTTTTCTCGTCACTTCGCTTTTTTGCTTCTTCATGTTATTTTTTTCTCTCTGGAATTCGCTCCTTTCACACACCTCTCTTTATCAGTTTTCGCATTCCATTCGATCGTTGAACAGATCCCTCCTAAGTTACAAATTTTCTCAAAAATAACTGGCTGCTGATATTTTTATTGAGCGGATAAATAAATAGTCATAGGGTTGCACGAGAGAGGGACGACCTAATTCTTTCCGACATGTTACCTGAAATTTGCATATCTGGTTACTTTCCTCTGCTTCGCGTCATATCTATCGTAGGTGACCCGGTCTACCGATGTTATTTAAGCAGTCGCCATGGTGCTCAATAAATCCGTTCGGATTGCGGATCGATTGCTAGTGGTGCTCAATCCGGAAATGCCCATCACGATGGCGCTGACCACCGCTACTATCCTCTTTTTGGTTAATGACAGTCGCCACTGCCACTTCCGTCAAGTGATTTCCGCTACAGATGGAGTCCGTATTCAATGGACATCCGGCTATTTCAGGCGAGTTTGTCTCTCGCTCGCTGAGAATACACATCTAACTCACTCTAGGTACTCACATTCTGCGAACGGCGGCTATATCCTCCTGTGGCCTAATAGCTGCCTGGAAAATTAGCGCAATGAACCGTGTTTTTTAAGAAGTGGTCGTGTTCAGCGCTTTTCATTTCAAATCTCCCGCCATCAAAGCGACCACCATCAAGAAGCTGAACAAAGGATATATATCTCTCCCAGCGAAATCAAGTACTCTTTTAGAAATTGCAGAAATTTAAATTCGTCCGATTCGATGATGACGTATGAGAACAGACGAGCAAACGAAGTTACTCTCAGATATGAAAGCGTAGTTGAATCATAGCAGATTTTCGAAAGACAAACTTCTCTCGGCAAAAACAGAGTAGTTAGCTATGCAGTATTATCGCTCGAGCGTGGAATGATTCGCTTGTAAATTTTATACCAAATAAACACATAAACACGTTGATTTTAAACTTCGGCTCGTTTATTCTAATATGCCGAAATCCATGTGAGGATAATGATGCTTAGCTGAATTTTTAAGCATTAGAGAATGTTTGATTTTCATTTGAGCTACCAAATCGTATTTCAGACTATCAAAAAGGAGGCAGCGGAGTGCAAAGGCCAAGAGCTGCTGATCGGAGTAGCGTCGCACTTTCTGCAAGGGAAAGATATGCACTCTCGAGCGCTCGATGAAGTAAGCGCGGAAATGGAAAGGAGGCGGACGGAGAAGGGCAATTGGCGATGGGCGATGACTGCCCATATATATGGTGCTCCAACGTCATATCCCACTATTTCTGAACCGTCGTCGAGTCGCGCGGCTGCAAATGACACTTGATTATAGTCTTTATACGTCCGCGTCTGTATACGCCCGCTCATCTCTATGCGTTGTCCTGCCTTTTTTAATTGTTGTTATTGTCGATGATGCTTGCTAGTTTATTGATAGCGCAGTTTCGTCGTGTATGCTAGTGCTGGAACGGGAGTGCTGGATTTTCTTGTTATTGTGTCGATTATATGCCGAGTAGTATTGCAAAAGTTTAACAAAACGCAATGCAAAAGTATATCCTCTTGGTACGACTTTAAGTAAAGTACGCAATAGGTAACCGGCCCAGTGATTAAATCAGTGACTGATGGTTAGTCATTTCATTCCTCTCTTTTTATTGCTGTTGTCCTGGCTATCTTGTGAAACATAGAACTTGATCGTAATGGTGTGTTAACGGAGTGCTACGACTTGACGCGGCACCACTGTTTCAACTAAAGTTACTGCCATTTGCTGCGCTAGTGTCCATTAGAAAGTTAAAAAGTGGATACGGCTGACGGACGGAGAGGAGAACAAAAACACCCCGCCTTGGTGCATATGTCGCTGAGAGTGTTGAAGGCGTCTGCCGACTCGTCGGGAACGCCAGTCTACACCGTCATATTTGAGCAGACGGCGCCGAGTCGACTGCCGAACAACCCAGCGACTCCGTGTGTGTGTGTGTGTGTATGTATGTGTGTCTGTGTTTGTGTCTGTGGCGTATACATAATCTGCGTGGCGGCGGTGTATTAGGTAGAAAGAGGCGGTGTAATCGTTTTATGCCCTCGAGATGAGCGACGTTGTTCGGAGGGTCGATCACGGCT
>NIUQ01004224.1:0-14507 GCA_002796945.1 Plectus sambesii
CCGGAGTGCTCGCGGCGTGCACTCTCACTGTGTTAAGAGATAGGTAGGAGTGCACGCCGCGGGCACTCCAGCGCGTTACTGAATACGGCCCCTGTAGCGCTCCTTGCCATCGCTAGAGTTGATGTCCTTGATGTATGCATAGCCTTCGAAGATCGCAGCTGCCTTCCCCTTGTTAGTAGAGTTTTCAACGAATTCAACGCAGTCTTCCATTTCCTGCAGGAAAAATTCACTTAAGATAGGAAAACGATTTGAGAAATAGCAACATTTCCTTACCATCAGTGAACTTAGTGAAGGTAGTTCAAGGAAAAATAGAAAAGGCGGAACACGATATACAGGAAAATTTGAATAGGAAGATGAATAGCCGAGAGACGATGCGCAAGTGGAGAGGAGAATGTGAAGAAGGCAAAGATAATGAAGCCATAGCTGCCAGCTGGATGCTTATATACAGGTCAATGTACCGTTTCCCGCGCGGATGGTTTATTTAATATTTCATTACGGTATCAATCATACCACTCCAAGACCGTTTCTTTCTTATTCAGTTAATGAGATTACTATTGGTTGCTGCCGTTGTAAAGTGTGATTTAAATCCGTTTTCACAAAATTTTATTTTACATGACGCAGCGTTAGTCGTAACGAATAAGTACATCGGCAATTTCAGACAAGAAGCGGATTAGACCAGTAGACTGAGGGTTAGTGGCATACAACTGATTTTGGTACTGCTGGCACAACACTTTGAGCGCCGCCGAGCGCAAAGAGTAGGTATCACGGGCGACCGGAACCGCTTCCCCGTTCGCGAGTCGGGCCTGTCGTTCAAGCGCACTTCGTTGATCTTTGCGGCGTCGATCTACTTCTGCTCTAAAAAATTTCTTCAACTCGTCCAGAAAGACGTAGAACGCAAGGTGTGAGTGCTCCATGAAGTTGTTGATGCGATTGTGCCATCCTAAAAATTTGCATGTAAAACTGAGGGAGGTAATGTTAAATTTTTACCTTCAACTTTGTTATTCGTTCGTTCTTGATCGGTTAAAGTTTGCGTGTGTACGCTCCAGAGCTGCGGCGGAAATTTGCCCAAAGCCGGGCGACCAGGATGGCACAGCGGCGCCACCCATGTTTCTTCCATGTAGATGAGGAGGTCGTGGAAGACGTTCTGCGGGTCGTGTAGCCGTATGACGTGCACTAACGCGTCAAATCCCGACGGGATATCACCGGGAGGGAGGAAGGCAAGGGCACGCAGCATTACATAATGCTGTTTCTTCAGCGGCGATTTAGCAATCTTGCGGAAGACATCACGGTTGCGGGCGTTCCTCATGATAGCTTGGGCGTAGTGGAAAAAACATCCCTCAACGTTGACGCCGAAGACGTCCTTGAAGGACGTCATGGCCTGTAAGAAGACTATTTTAAACATCAAATGGCATCAAATTTCACATTTAAGAACTCACTTGAAATTCAAAGTCTGTGACTATTTTCGTCATTTCATAGGGGCAGAGGGTCTTCAGGATGTTCAGCATTCTCTCATACAGCGCCTTGGCTTTGCCGGGTAGGAGTACAAACACCCCTGGGTAGAGCCGCCCGTTTTCTTCATAGTGTAGCACGTAGACTTGTTTGAAGGGGTCCGGGGTAATTTTGAACGTCCCATCGGCGTGGACGGTGGGTGATCGGCCCAACGAAATGATCGAGTTCGTCGTGCCGAACATAAGCATTCGGTTTTCATCATCGATTCCCGAGTCGTGGAGGACGAAGTTCACTTGTAGATCTCCAGCGGGCCCATGAATCGCAATCTTGGTTCTTTCTAGCGTCATATCAATGACGCTAAGGGACTCAACGCGCACCACCAGACCAAACTCCTAAAAAAGATTATTATTAGATTATTTCAACACATAGTTAATTATTTAACTGCATACCTTGCGCTTCATACGTCATCCAACTCTTTTCATAAGGTCCACTCTTGGCATAGCACTGGTCATGAAGGCTTCACAATCTTGGGCGCTATGAACGAGGGCGCCTATGTTCGCATGGGGCTGGCTTCTAGCGCTGGCCTTGAACGATCCTATTCGACTGCGAGCCTCTATCTTTTCTGGTTCGACATCATGGTTATGTTGCCGCCCGAGCTTTGTTCCGTTGAGCATAGTGAGAGCTCTTCCGTCTCGAACCCAGATGTAGCCATTACACGACCAGTGGATGAACTTGTACCTCTCTTTCCCTTCACTTAGGTTGATGTCTTTTATGTAGGCGAACCCTTCGTAGATAGCGGCAGGCTTGCCCTTGTTCGTATAGTTAGCTACGAACTGAACAATGTCTTCCATATCCAGCGTACAAAATTCATATCAGACTGGAAAACGATTTTTAAAAAAGCAAAAGATCCTTACGATATGTAGAGTAGCAATGAACGATGAAGTGATGAAAGTCAAACGAAGGTAAATGCAAAGGTACAAATGAAGGAAAAGCCGAAAGAAAAGACGAAGCAAACGACAAAGGAAAAGACAAAGTAAGAGGCGAAAGAAAGTACGAACTGCAGAAGTCAAGCAAGATGAGATGAAGATGCGTAAGCGTAGATTGCAGGGATGAAGGCAAAGATACCATTGCGGTCAGCCGGGGGCTTATATATCGGTCAATCTGCTGTTTACCGCGCATTATTACCGCGCATTTACTCTAAATGGCGAATGAGCGGTAATAATGCGCGGCATTGCATTGCTTTGCTTTTTTAAATTGAAAGCTCTTAATACTACTAACCGAGATTAAGACTCCAATTGACAGGTGGTGTCCACGACTTCCCTTGCATCCAATTTTTCTCGTCTCTACATTTTGTACCTTGACATTTTGTACCATCAACATTTTGTCCCTCGACATTTTGGTCCCTCGACATAAAATACCCTTGACATTTTGTCCCTCGACATTTTGGTCTCGACATTTTGGACCCAGCCCAAGAGCAGGAAAGAGTCAGTCAGGGAAAAGTTGGAGAGAGTCACGGTCGGTTGTCGTTGTCGCGAGGGCCGACCCGATGGCGATGAGGCGTAAGTCCCGAACGCTCTGCTGGTGGTGCGACAGATGTGGAAGTCGTGAATCTTGTAGGCGAAGCGCTGGGACTTGATCATCTTGCGTAGCGTCCTCATCGCACGTAGCGGGTGGCCCTCTAGTCTTGAAGAAAGTCCTTTGTAGTTGGTCAAGTAGGTGTCAATCATGTTGAGGATCGGTTGATTGTAGTCGAGCAGAAAGGTCCTGGCTTGCTCCTGGTCAGTCACATAGTCGGTCACAAGTCGCTGGAACAGAGGGACAACAGAGAGTAGACGCAGGAAGAAAGGGAGAGGAGGGCGTCGCTGAGCGTCGGTCGTCAAGTCATAGATCTCTTCGATGAGCACCATGATTGCCTGTTTGCGCTGTAGTAGGATAAGCGTGGGTTGAGCGGGCGGTCGCCGTGCGGTCTTTTATACGGCATCCGTATGTCAATCTTCGTTGATAGCATAGCGTCTCTACAGTCCATAGCTTTTCGATGTACCATTCACTCATCCAACATTAGCAGAAGTGATTGCGTGTGGCAAACAATGCGGCGGTCATTAAGGAAAAGAGTGCCGCCTAAGCTACTGACTGACAGCCGAGCATGATAGCGGGCGTTAAGTGGGTGGTAGCCGTGCGCTTTATTATTCGGCAACACTTTGTCAATCATCATTGCTAACATATCATCTCCGCAACCCATTGCTTTCCGCTATGTTACTCAAATCGTCCGACCTAACCAGAAGTGATTGCGTGCGGCAGATAATACGGCGGTCGTGAACGGAAAGTGTTGCCGTCTATAGTCTGACTGATAGTCGACAAAGATAATATACTCCCTCTTTACTCCCGATTCGCTACTCTTGCACTCCGTTTTGTCACACTAGCGTACTAAGTGAAGACAGAGAGGGCGAAATAGAGTGGAAGAATGACGAAATGAAATGGAAGAGAGGCGAAATGGAATGCAAGAGGGTATACGTCATGATATGCACATTAGTGTCATATCATTAGAATGTGACACTAATTTTTTTCGAATACGCATCAAATGACTATGCAGCATACAGCCTTCTGTTCGATTGTTCTATTGGAATCAGTATATGACGCTAGACTAAGATATGTCACGAACTGCTGATAACCAGAATACACATCTATTGACTGTACGCAGCATCTCTGGCTTCTGCTTGATTCTTCTAGTAGACGCGCAAAGTAGCGCATCACTAGGGCACGTCACTAATTGCCTATCATGGGATTACGCGCCCCTCGACCCTTTACAACCCCTGACCTCTGTTACATTATTACTGCATTACACTCGCTAAGTGGCTTGTCACTCAGAAGTGTTTATAAGGGGATACGCAACTACTGACTCTTTGCGACGCTTCCTGCTTCTGTTAGGCTTGCTGATATGACTATATCGAGAGAAAGTGTGGTAGTCTTTCGTGACAGTATTCGTACTGTGTTTGCTATTGGACTAGACCTCTGTGCTGCGCTACTCATTCGCTTGCGACTTGACGGTTCGTAATCATTAGTTGACTATTTTGCATTAGTGACTTGACTAGTACCCCCTACTTGACTATTTTGGGTTATTTACTTGACTAGTATCCCTTACTTGACTGTATTGCGTTCGCTACTAGACTAGTATCCCTATTTGACGATCGTATTTGCTACTTGACTATTAACAATACTAGACTGTTAGTATCAGTGACTCGACTACTATTCGCTACTTGACTTGACTAGTATTCGCTACTTGACTATTCGTGTTCGTTACTTGACTGTGTTGCGTTCGCTACTAGACTAGTGCCACTACTTGACTGTTCGTGTTCGTTACTTGACTGTTAGTATCAGTGACTTGACTAGTATTCGCTACTTGACTATTCGTGTTCGTTACTTGACTGTGTTGCGTTCGCTGCTTGACTAGTGTCACTAATTGAATAGTGCCACTACTGTTCGCATTCGTTATTTGACTCGTTCGTTGTTCTTCCGATTCGTTCGTTATCACAATGTATAAGGTTGAGTGGACCGATCCTAAGTCGCGTAAGGAAAACGCGCCCCTTGTTGCCGTCTATTTCTTTGATGACTTTGCGCACACGTTTTGTTTTCGTAAACAGTCGTCGGATCAGTCAGTGTCGTATTATACTTGTATTGGATGTGACAATAGCCGGAATAGCCTGCGTCAAGCGGTTAAGAAGGCTAAGGAGGGAGAGTCGCCGGCGAAGCGCCCCCATGTGATGAAGTGGATCCACGTTGGGGCGGACGACAACATCGTGAACGGCGACCCTCGCACCGGCCACGACGTAGACTGTATTGTGAAGAGCCGTACTGAGGTGCATGTACAGAAGCACAAGCGCATTGCCGCGCGAAGTGTCTTCAAGGGCGAGATGACTACCACCGACGCCCGCGTCAAGGCGCACTCGGCGATGACTACCTCATGTGCTGACAACGGTATCGTGGAAGATGACGCGCGCGCACTTTGGAAGCACGAGTCGATCAAGTCCCTATTGCGCAAGACGAGAGCGTCTCGCCTGCCGACTATTGCCAACCCTCTGCTCATCCCGGACGAGTACAAACTGACGATGACGAAGCAGCGATTCCAACTTGAGGTAGACTCTGACAACATGGTTGTATTTGCTGATGACCGCGGTCTTGGCCTGATGCGCCGATCGCCCGTTTGGAAGCTTGACGGCACGTTCAGAACGGCGCCGAAAGGTTTCTACCAAGTCTACACCATCCACTGCCGGCGCCCGGACTTCAACGAGTCAATCGTTGTGCTCCACGCGTTTATGAAGAGGCGCTTGAAGACGAACTACGCCGAGTTGTTCGAGTTGGTTCGGCGCTCGCTCGGGCCTGAGCCGCTCACCGACACCACGCCCGCCGGTGTTCGTCGTCGAGCGCTTTTTGACTACGAGCCCGGTACAAGCGACGCGTTCTCAACGGTATTCCCTGAATTCGTCATCAAGGGATGCCGTTTCCACTTCGCCCAAAAGATCTTGGGGCACTTCGATGACAATCTCAAAGTCCTGAAGCGCGAGAATGAGGAAATCTCGCATTGGCTGAAGCAAGTCCTCGCCCTCCCACTCCTTCCAGAGGAGCTCGTTCCAACCGTGTGGGAGGAGTCTCTTCGCAATCCGCCGGTCGTCGAGGCCAAGTACGCGGCGCACTTGAAGAAATACGTCGAATACGTCGAAGACAACTGGATCAACTGTAACGTGCGCCCCATCGCTCTGTGGAATCACTACGACAACGACATGTGCCGCACAACAAACTCTGCCGAGGGATGGCATTCTGGTTAGTTCTTTTCTCTTTATATACTCGTGAAGATTGATGTACATATATATACCGCCGTGAAGTATGACTATTGTTCTCATTAATTGTCACACGCTATTGATAAGCAATTGTGTTTTGCGTATAGCTTTGAATAGATTATTAACCTCCAAATTAGTGTATAGCATATAGCGTGTGGCAATTATTGTACGTTGACCGGCTATAACTCTATGACGGGGCAATCATATTGAATGCGGTTTCTTTCATCTAATAGAGCTCTCGTTAGCTTAACTCTTTTCGCTCTTCGAAATTGATTCGTTATTCCTCATTTTACGTTAACTATTCGAAATGCGAGATATGCCACAGAGAGAGCGACTAAAACGAAATGATACGATCAATACTTTGAATAACTTTACGCCAACTAATCCAATCCCACTGAAACTTCAAACACAATATCTATAGACATGGGGGTTCTATTAAAAAAAGAATTATCAAATTCGAATATGGCATTAGCAAGTTATGCAAAATCAAACAAGCATTCATTTTCACGGAGTTATAGCCAGTCAATGTCCGATACTTACTTCTAACTCACGCCGTATAACAGGACTATGAGGGACGGAGCTTATTGACCGCAAAGACATTTCACCCCAATGCCATAGTAGAATGCTATTGATGAACTTAAGATGAGGAAGGGATCGCAGACTGTGACTTATTGACCGAGGCCGCTTATTGATAGTCAATTTCCCCGCAAAATTAATGGCCCGGTCATAATTCTAATCGAATTACGCAATGTGGCACTATTTTGACGATGATATTCGTGTGCATTGGGGCTGGCGAATGCTTCTGTAAGTCATTATTTCAAATTCTACTATATTCTACTAATACGCTCACCGCTGATTAATATATAGTCTGGTTGTTTTAATGTCACGGCGGTCAAATGCCATAGCGGTCAACTGCCCGGCGCGGTCAATTGTCACCCTCCCTACTGTGATATTTATTTTAAATCGAAATAAGATTGATTTGCGGGCAGATGTACTATCTTCAATATGAATTTTTTCAGGTATCCTAAGTTCGCTCCGTGGGAAGCATCCTTCTATGTCCGAGTACCTTGAGTGGCTGCGCGGCATTCACGACGAGAACGTCACCCGCCTCGTGCAGCTCGATCGCGGGATCACTACTCGCCGGCGTAGGACGGAGTACATCGAATTGGACAAGAAGATCGTTGAGGCGAAGCGGCGTCTCGTGGAGAAGATAGATGAGGAAGGGCTGAAGGGCGAGCCCGACTACGTCACCGTTTTCATCACCTACTTGACGCACGTTTCGTTCTTGTTCGGCCATGGGACGTTCTACGACCCTAAGCTGTTCGATGGGAATCTTGCCGACTTGCCGCCGCCGTCGTCTGATGATGACCCGGACGCTCCCTGCACGTCAGCGGCGGCCGTCGACCGGACCGCTCGCAGCGTCGCAGCTTTGCAAGTTTCGTCAGCACCGTCTCGCGCTCCGCCGACGTGCTCTCCGGCCGTGCTTCGTTCTCTCCCGCCGTCGACGTCTGATGACCGGGATGTTCCGTCTACTTCGTATGTGTGTCGCCCGTTGTCCGCTCCTGGCGTCGCAGCTTTGCGAGCTCCGTCAGTATCGTCTCTGTCGTCGCCGACGCGCACTCCGGCCGCTCCCCCTTCTCTCCGGCCGTCGACGTCGCGTTCTTTGCTCCCTGGCGCCGTTGCTTCCACGCCGGCCGCTTCGTTCTTCACTCGTGTTTTGCTTGCTCGCCCGTCGATCGCCCGTCCGTCGATCGCCCCTTCGTTGTCTGCGTCGTCGTCTACCGCCGCCCGATCGACCGCCCCTGTGTTGACTGCGTCGTCGTCTTCCGTCGGTCCGTCGACCGCCCCTGCATTGAATGCTTTGTCGACTGTGGGTTTGTCGACTGTCCGTTTGTCGACCGCCGGCCCGTCAACCACCCCTGCGTCGATTGCTTCGTCGTCTACCGCCGGCCCGTCGATTGCCCCTACATTGACTGTTTCGTCGTCGATTGCCTCGTCGTCTTCCGTCGGTCCGTCTTCCGTCGGTCCGTCTTCCGTCGGTCCGTCTTCCGTCGGTCCGTCTACCGCCGGTCCGTCTACCGCTGCTTTGACTGCCGACGCTTCGACGACCGATCCGTCTATGGCAGTGAACCAGTGGACTGAGGCGGACGAAGCAAGGTATCAAGCCACTTCGCGCATTTTGGATGATGCAGCGCGGCCCGACACACCGCCGGCGCCGGGGCTGACGCGCCAAGCACTTCGCGAGCAGCTCTGGCCACTGTACAACATCGCCGTATCGGAAAAATGCCGCCAACATCTCCTCTCTATCAGATACGGCGACGTTCACAGCCGTCGCGCAGAAGACTTCGACCTCGCCGCTTCCATCGGCGAGCTGTTCTGCGGCCCATTCATGGCTGATATGGAACTGACCGAAGCTTTGGCCTCCATTCTACTAAACTGGCTCAAGGAGGAGGTCGAAGAGACGAACGACGGCATGATGCGCCACCACCAGTACAACTATTCGACTGGCGTGTGGCTGCCTGAAGCGGTCGCCTTTGCACTCCAGCAACAGAACCCCGATATACCCGCCGACGAGATCTACAACATGGTCGATGAGCCGCCGGCTCAGTACCTCGAAGAGGAGATGGTTGAGGTGCGCGGCGCGATGCTGGCGCCGTCCTCGCGAAAACTGTCTTCCGCCTCCCGTACTCAAATGAATATCGCCGCTCCTTCCACGTCGGCAGCCGCAGCGACCGTTCAACTCGCGCCAGTTCTACCCGCGTCGGTTCTACCGATCGCGCAAGGGACGACCGCGGCGGCCGGCCCAGAGGCCAAGAAGTCGACGACGACCATGAGGGAGACCTGCCGTCCCTACGCCGAACCAGCCGCGCGCCGGGAGGATGACGACGATGAGGACGAGCAGCCACGTGACTTCCATTGATTGGGTAATAAGCGCAAGTCGGCGCGCTATACCAGAGAGAATCGCCTGCGCGACAGCATCAAGCGCATGAAAACGTCGCAACTCCAATCAACATCAAAATCGGCGCTACAACTGATATCTTTGTTTGCCTCTGTTTTCAATTGCTTGCGTGAAGGGAAAAAAGAGGCGAAAAGAGAAGAAACAAAGAGCACGATTGAATATCTGTCGCAGTTCGACCAAAAAAGCCTATACATCTTGAAAGCCTACATGTCTCAACGCAAGGCTACCCCCGTCAACATCAACGACGATCCGCTCAAAGCGGCAAAGGTTATGAAGAAGATCTTATCATCGGAAGACGCCTATGACAAAGCCGCCAACTGCTATCTCTCTAAGCACGGCGGCATGTTTGGACAATCCACCATCCAAAAGGTGAACGAACTATTTGCTATCGAAGCGGCGCAGCGCCGTTCTGAACGCAGCTCCTTCCGCCGTCACGACAGCCGTCAATCGTTGAGGGAGAAAAAGAAAAAGAACAAGTGGATCACCATCAAAGACAACCGCGACCGCGACATCAAACGACAACTGGCGCAGATGGAGGCAGACCGCAATGAAACCGACAGCCGACTAAACCACCACCGACAGAGCACATATAACTATTCCAGTAATTATAGCACCTCATATAACTATAGCAGCAACCGTGACCAACCATCCACTAATGCAATTGTTAATGTAGAGCGCCAGTTCACATCGTTGCAAATTGACCGTTCATATGACCGCCAAGCCATTTGTTATCATTATTCTAGCCGACAGACCAATCAACGTGCTATTCAGTATTAATAGTCGTATTCGCTGTACTTTGATGCTTTTTCTCCATTGTTTGTTTGCATGACGACCTTTTACGACATAAACAATAATGCACGATCAATCCTCGTCGTCAAAACACTCTTTACAAAGCAAAGGAATACAAGATATTTACGCAAAACACACTAATAAGCTCTGCGCAACCGATTTCAATTCATATCATTACGAAAAGAGTGAGCGAACATTAAATGAGCTTCATCCTTCGTTGATGCGCCGTTAATAAATTTTAGGACAACATGGTGAGGTATTTCCCGCGTGCGGTGAGGTTTACAACCCAGTGAGGTTTTTCCCGGCCCCCAGTGAGTTTTTCCCGGGCCGCCACGCGGCAGGGACTACAGTAACCCCAGTGAGGTTTTTCCCATCCACAACCGCGAGATAGTCTCCGGACAAAGGTGTACCCACGCGGCTCTGTTATACTGATGAGTAACTCATCTGCTTCGGCCCTGCACTTGGACAAGCAGGCCGGGTTAGATATTTTTGAATCAAGAATGAATGACTTGCTTCTTGACGCTGAAAAAGCTGCTACTGAAGCTGGGCAGTTCATCCACTAAGAGTTTTCTCACTTTTTAACTCATCGGACATTTTACTAACTGCCCTATTATGAACCACGTAGAAACCCAGTTTAGATGAGAAAAGTAAGTCCTGGTACGCAGAAGCGCTTAAAAAAAGAGAGACAAAGATTTAACGCCTAAGGTAGGCATAGATGAGTACAACAGCATGAGAAAATGATGAAATCAGGACAAGATTTTGAGCTAAACTATGTGATAGTCCAGTTTGTTGTCACCATTCACATAGGCGACTATTGCGATTGAGACGCAGTCCATAACATGCCGGCTTTTTATACTGTTGACTTGTTCATTAATTACCCTGTCAAATTGGGATGGGGCTTATTGACCGCGCCAGGCAGTTGACTGCTATGGCATTTCACCGCAGGGCATTTCACCGCTACGGCAATGGACCGCGGGGCATTTCACCGCTGTGGCAATTGACCGCCAGTCAGTTGACCGCGGAGGCATTTCACCGCCGATCAGTTGACCGCTGTGACTTTTGACCCATGGACAATCGACCGCTGTGCTATTTGACCGCTGAGACGTTTGAACAAGTAGACTTATTAAGGATCCGCGAAAAATATAGTAGTATAAGGCAAACATTTGGTGCTAATATCAGGCGGTTGCATGGGCAAAATTACAGGTGAGGTAAGAGTAACTCATAATGACAAGTTAATGGATATAACACGTGAAAATTCTGTCTTGTCAGTGTACGTGTCATATTCGCGGACAATCGACTGCTTGTCCCTTTTTCTTCTTTCTTGAGGAAGGGATGAGCTCCAGCATTTGGGCCATGGCAGAAGGTTACTGAGGAATTCGAGACGAGAAAGCGACCGCAGATTGTGACTTATTCATTGAGGCCGCTTATTTATACAGTGAAACCCGGATAAGTGCAACCCAGATAAGTGCACAACCCGGATAAGTGCACAAGTTTTTAATGCTATTCCATGCCCCGAAATTTTTTAACCCTATGTTTTGTACATGATATGAACCCGGATAAGTGCACAACCCGGATATGTGCACAAAATATTCTTGCCGCATCGATGTGCACTTATCCGGGTTTCACTGTAGCCAGTTTTCCCCCAAATTACAGGGTCGTGCGTAAATTAGTCCAATCATTTCACGAATTCGTCCAATCATTGCACAAATTCATCCAATCATTTCACAAAGGCGTCCAATCGTTTCAGTAATGCAGCCAAAGATTTCAAAAATGTATCCAATGATTTCGTAAATTGGTCTAACGATTGCATAAATTCGTCCAATGGTTTCCTAACCCTCTACACCTCTAAATCTTAGGAAGCTTTGACTTAGCGAACCGTTTAAATACTTGCTTTTTTGAATGTAAGGAGCTAAACAGAGCATTCCTTTTGCAATCTGTGCACTCTTGAAGGTTGCTATTTTGTCAACTTCAAGTGGTATGAAGGATGAATTGTAATGATAACCTTCGTGTATGGAGAAGAAAGTTCAGATACTTTATACGCAAAAATTTCTCATGGCTTCGTCGTCGATATTGAGATCACTTTCAAATACTGAAATCAGTTTTCCATTGCTTCCTCAAATATTGAGATCAGTTCTATCCACTTAGTAGATAGAGCATGTAATAAATCGTTCATTAAAGTTTCAGTAGTTTCAAAGGACGTTTGTCAATAAGCCCTTTGTTTGTTAGTGACACCATTCTGTACCTTAATTGCAATATGTAATGAAGCAATGGGGGTGTCGCCGCGATTAGCAACAGAGAAGGTGTTTATTTGTTGGTGGTTCAGTGGTGGTGTATTTCTCTTTGATTCTTGTGCGGGAAAGACAGGTGCCACAGTCCTTCATTTATTCAACCACACAAGACTACTTATTAGAAGGCAATGGCCTATGAGTTGAGACACACAAGACCGTTCCAACTACGGTTTTGTCGCCGTAATCGGTGTAACAGATATCGCGAACCNGGGCTATATAGCCGGGCGCCGCGGAGGCAAAAAAAACATCAATTAGCTGGTCGGCACAAAGCGGCGGTCTAAGACAGCACGTTAGCTCACAGTAAGCGGAAGCACCGGTACTAGCACAGAGGTAGGGAGGTAGTTACCGCTCACCTATGCTAGCAAGCCTCATTTGATTCATTAAAAACATCCTAGATATAAGCACAGTACGTTACCATTCTTACTTGATTATCGCGAGTCTTACAAACTTCGCGACAGGGGGAAATTTGCGTATAAAGTATCTGAACTTTCTTCTCCATACACGAAGGTTATCATTACAATTCATTCTTCATAGCACTCGAAGTTGACAAAAAAGCAACCTTCAAAAAATGCATACTTTGTAAAAGGAATGCTCTGTTTAGCTCCTTACATTCAAAAAGCAAGTATTTAAACGGTTCGCTAAGTCAAAGCTTCCTAAGATTTAGAGGTGTAGAGGGTTAGGAAACCATTGGACGAATTTATGCAATCGTTAGACTAATTTACGAAATCATTGGATACATTTTTGAAATCTTTGGCTGCATTACTGAAACGATTGGATGCATTTGTGAAATGATTGGACTAATTAACGCACGACCCTGTAATGGCGCGGTCATTAATGGCGGTCAAAATTCAAACCGAATTACGCAATGAGGCACTACTTTGGCGATAGTATTCAAGTGCATTGGGTTTGGTAAATACTTCTGTAAGTTATTATTTCAAATTCAATTATGTTCTACTAACACATTCACTGCTGATTAATTCATCGTCTGGTTGTTCATTTGTCTCGATGGTCAAACAGTACAGCGGTATATTGTCTCCGCGGTCAAATTGTACAACGGTCAATCGTCTCGGCGGTCAAATAGCACAGCAGTCGATTGTTTGGGAGTCAAATATCATAGCAGTGAGCTGATCTGCGGTGAAGTGCCCCGCGGTCAATTGCCATAGCGGTGAAATGCCCCGCGGTGAAGTGCCCCTGCGGTGAAATGCCATAGCAGTCAACTGCCCGGCGCGGTCAATTGCCACCCTCCCGTCAAATTAACCCTATACCTTCTAATCTGTCTCAATTCTAATTATATGAGCATTCAATCAATATAATATCGCTATTATGTATTTATAATGCTATAGATGGATATGATTAGAGCTGGTCTCTCTTTCGTTTCGGTCAGTTATTAATTGGCCACTTAATTGATTGGTTTAATGATTGTTCAATAGGTATACATGCCACAGGTTAATAATCAACTGCACGTGAATGACAAGCGCGTAGTTTCGCTATGAATGATCGAGATATGTCACCCGGTTTTATTGCCTTTCCGGGAAAAGTTCAATCAGTTAAAAACGTTAAAATAACACGTTACAGAAAAGCCTTAATCTAACAGACTGCGTCCCAATTGCTACAGCTACTGCATTTATCACATACACTCGCAATGCACGAGATTAATAGTCACAATTATGCCAGAGTTAAAGCAATTAATTTCAAAGTTTATTAGTAAACGTTATAAAGCGGGGGGAGACTACCTGCTTAATTCTAAAAAATTCTATTACCTTTTTCATAACCATTCAATGGGTAGGGGGTCGTCGTCACTACGGATGCTTTAATGCAAACGTTGCTATCAGATCCCAGCGTTAGTAGAACATGAGTTAAAAACACGCTCAACGACCTTTCAATGGCCCAACCATCAATATCACAGTGCCTATCCTTACTGATAGCTAAAGCTTTCCTTAAGGCCGGAGCATACTTTTTTTTAACGCACGCCGCTGCGGCGTGCGGCGTGCGTCGTTGCCGCAAAAGTTTGCGGCAGCAACATGCGTCGTTGCCGCAAAAGTTTGCGGCGTGCGGCATTGCCGCAAACTCTTGCGGCAACGCCGCACGCCGCAAACTATTGCGGCAAAAGTATGCGCCAAATTTAAACGCAGATTATTGCGACGCAACAACAGTGCCACTAAATATGCCCTAAAAACGCTCAAACTATTC
>NIUQ01004225.1:0-14423 GCA_002796945.1 Plectus sambesii
GGTTCATTCATCGATGCAAATGACTTAGTGCCACAGATTAATTGAGAACACCAGGTTCCGCAACGAACTGAATTTTCCTTGAAAATTTTCGTTCATTTACTACTGTGCTCCCTGAACGCCTTTCTTAACTCATCGAATAATTTTGACTATACATACGCCTCAAATTTTGGAGACTAAACAAACATATGAAACGGACAAATTAATGTTTAAGGTTATGAAACTATCCTTGCCATTGATACACGAAAATATACTTACGATATAATTCTTCTAGGAAACTGTGAAATAATTGGTAGATGATTTGGTCAGTTTTTGCATTTTTAGGTGCAGTTACAACGAGCAAAGATGACTATTGCTTAGCCACAGAGTACTGCGAGTATGGTAGTTTGGACACATTTCTACAAAATAAAATGGACCACGGCTTGTTCATGAACGAAATCGTTACAGAAGACAGTGCAGGCTATGTGATTCGTGGCAGAGAATGCGTCTACAAGGTACTGTACAGAGAGCGTGAAATTATGAACATGACATTCTTGGCTGGACCGAAGGTGGAGTCTTTTACTAATAATATTGCAGAATATGCAAGATACTTCGTGGGATTCACAGTTCGAAATACGGCGATCTAAAGGCATGTTGACGACGAGTGATTTGCTTTGGTTTGCCCTTCAAATGGCACGCGCCATGGAATACTTGACGCAACATTCTGTGAGTTTTCAAATTGTGATTTCAAGGATTATACTGTGGTCAACTATTGTTCCATTTCTATTTCAACGAGTTTACTTTCAAAATCCAATGAAGATGCTTTCTGCGACAAACCTCTTTTTCCTCTCCTAAAATTTACATGAATATTATTCAAGGTATTCTTTAGTTAAATGTTTTCTATCAATAAATAAGGGATCAATATTCTTATTTTTCTTACAACATGTTATTCTTACCATCAGTAATGTAAATGAGCTGGGCACATGTCGCTATGGGACCGACGTTTGCAACTAAAATATGACTGTGAAATAAGTTTAAAGCGAACATAGATACAGTAGAGTACCATACTTGCTTTACTCTATAACTACACTTAAAAAATGCTTAATTTTGAAAATATTAAAAATCTTCCTTGTACTTTGTATTCTCATTTGCGACAACGTTCATAGCATGCCGCGCCTTAGCTTAATCATTGTGATATCAATGCCTTCGTCATTTATTTATTATTGACAAAGAAATTCTTCAAATGAAAACAGGTTGTTCATCGCGACGTCGCACTGCGGAACGTTCTGCTAAAATCGGACTACACTCTCAAAGTCGCCGACTTCGGTCTGTCCCGCTTGGCCAGCGATGATGGCTGCTATTATCAACTAAGAAATGTCGCTGTCCCGATCCGCTCCACAGCACCGGAGGCAATGAAAGTCGGACGTTTCTCGGAGCACAGCGAATGCTGGGCGTACGGCGTTGCTTTATGGGAATTATTTACTTTCTCTAAGAAACAACCATATTCAGAAGAATGTCCAGACGGCTACAATGATATAATGGCATTTTTGACAGCAGGAAATCGCCTGACAGTTCCAAGCACAGCGCCTAAACCAATGTACTTTGAACAAATTCTGTTGAAATATTATTAATTACTGAAAAGGAAAAGTATCATAAACTGATTTTTTATGTTACTTTCGAAAGACAGAAAGCGAATAAAGGCTTTCACTGTTTGTATGTAAGGTGAAAAATATCTTGGTGACGAGTGGACGAGGTGTGATATTTATTGAAAATTGTGGGGATGGCCGAATGAGGGTCTTTTGTCTATTTCATGAGATTGTTGGAATCGCATTAAAGTAAATATATTTATGGAAGATGAGACGGACGACTGACCAGTTGCAGCAAATAGGGAAAATTATCCTATACGCGCACTAACTGACCGATGAGCATGCTCCCCTCAATTGTAATTGCAACAGTTATGATTGTAAAAATTTTATCAAAAGCTTTCTGAGAATAATTATTTTATAAATTATTACATTCATGTACAAAACTTTTTTCAGTCGATTAATGATTCTGAAGTTATGGAACGAATATCCTACCGAACGTCCAAGCTTTTCCGTTTGCCAAAGTGAAATTTCTAAAGAACTGAGCCTCTCATGCCCTCAGGTAAGTACCATTTCTTCTTTCAAGGAAGGTACGATCTTTTGAAATTGAGGAAGCTATAGTAACTTCAAAGAGATTTATTTTCTGAAGGCAGAGCGAGTTGAGACAGGATATTTATACCTGTGCAACCGCACATCGAATTCCCCCTTGTTATGCGGCAAACTAACGTAGCTAAAATACTGGTGCCCTTAAAACTCCAAAGTATTGAAATTCATAAATTAAAGTTAGTGTTTCGTTAAAAATTTTTGCATTATTAATAAAAGAAGAGGTATCTCACAGATGTGTCATTTAGATTCTTGTGCGTATGCATCTCGACTACGATATGCTGCCATTAAAGAAAACTTCATCGGATGATGTGAAAATAGTGCAAAATCTGCATGATTATCTACAGAAAAGAGAAAAGACGTCCGCAAAAAATATTTATCCCGGATTAGTGCCTAGGCGTCAATCGCGAGTAGAGCGAATCGCTTGGTGCGCTGCCCTCGTTACATTCGTGATTTTGGCTTTGATATCCATTGGAATTACTGGCTTTAAACTGAACTGCGGCAACCAAGGTTTGCACTCTTATTTAACTTAATTAAAGAAAAGAACAAAGTGAAAGCATGTGTCCGTCAACAGAAACGGTTCTGCGACGAATCCTTTAACGATTGCTCAGTCTGGCAATTTTTCAACAATTAGGTTATTCCAAAAATTATAAAACTGGTTTTTTATTCATAAATAGCGACTGATATGTCGCGATCAACTGGCTTTTTATGAGCGTTCAAACTATCCCTATGTTTGCCAAGAATGCTCTTCAAAGAGTGAGAATAGCAGCAATTTTTCTCTCTGTTAATTCTTATATTATCAATTTTAAGAATTGTCCCACAATCCTCTGGCACTACAATACGAACATTCGTTACATATGCTTTAGCTTTAGATATGGGCAAAATGACGGCGCATATTCCGAACGTAACTTGGACGACTAATGAAGGGCATATTCTGCTTAATGGTAAATTAATTTATGAACCAAACAAGTAAATATGTATTTAATGTTATATTAAGCACATAATGACCTCAGTTGCGTTTAACAATATATTTCTCTTGCGGCGCAAAATGTACGATGCGCTATTGAATGTTCGCATGTAAAATTATCTGCTGCATTCAGCAGAAAGTTTTGTGGGAGCTGAGTTCATTTATGTTGCCAACATTTTCACAGTGCTCGATAGTTCATTTTAAAGTCGTATGCTAACGATTCAATTGAGCTCATTTGTACTTCGAAAGCTGCTCATCAATAATTTCATCGCTTTACACTGTGACCCGATATAATCCTCTATATTTCAGTAGTGACTGTGACAAATTGAATGCAATGCAATAAGGTGATTATACGTTTTTCATTACTGTTCACAATGAACTTGAACAATAGTTGGGTTGAACTTTGCTTGAGCCCTTTTATAGCAAAGGGCAGAAAACAAAAGCTATCGATATTTTCAGGTAAGCAGCTGGTTTTGAAAGGAATAAATTATTATGGTTTTGAAACCGAATCTTCACCTCATGGCGCTTCAAGTCAGTCGCTGGACATAATGTTAGACTTTATGGAAGAAAATGACTTTAACGCTGTACGTTTGTCATTTTCGATAGAGATGATTCAGAAGAATCCAAAAACTAACGTGGACTGCAAGAGTAATGAAGACATTTGCCGTTTAAGGGCGCTTGAACTAATGGAGGCAGTGATTGATCGGTATGTGAAGGATTCTTGTTCTTTATGAGACGATTGCAGTGAAATCAGTTCTTTAGATGTGAAATTAATTGGCTACGTCCATTACCTCTAATATGAAGTCAAATATAACTGGAGTACGATCTATGTGCATACCTATTTTAAAAGAAATTGTTTTCGCGCATTATCGGGTCTGCACAATGTATTCTCAAAACATCACCAAGTAACTCATAAACTAAGAAAGAAATAGATGTTTATGATGCAAACTATACCGATAATTGCTGCAGATGTTCAATGCGCATTCGAGCAAACTGAATATAGTCACTATTCCACATTTTTCAGATGTGCTGACCGAGGCATTTTGGTCGTCCTTGTCTGCACACAATTATCGTCCAGTTCCAGTTATATCGAACGGAATGGATTATGGTATGATGATGAAATTCAAAGTTATACGGAAGAAAAAGTATTAGAAGCGTGGGACGTTCTTATGAATCTAGTTAAGAAAAAGTGGAATCTTTTGGCACTGGACGCTCTTGAACAACCTCGTAAGACTGTATCGTGGGGAACTAGTAGTACAGATAGAGATTTCAATCAATATACAGAAAGATTCGTCAAGGTTCGTGTTTGCTTATTTCGGGAAATTATGCGAAACTTACATGAAAGCACTACAATTTTGAAAGACGAAAGATTAGCAGTATCCTTTTCAAAATCTCTAGCCTAAAGGCAATAAAATTACTGCCTGCCACTAGAGAACCGGTCAAAGAATACCGGATCGAAACCAGCTGCTTATACTAACAGTATTTTAAACTTGCTCTTTTGCGAAGGAATCCATTTTATAAGCGCAGTTAGCAACGCTCACTGAGATTCATTGAAGAAATCTACTTAGCTAATTCGTGTCAGAATTTTATTCTTGTTTAAAATCCCGCTATTTCTAAAAAATCTCACAAATAACTGTGTTGAAAAGTTTTTAAAATTAACATTTTGAACACTTTTTTATCTGGGTTTAACTGTGCTTGCCAGGTTGGCAACGTCCCATTAAATTATTTTCAATTACTTGCATCAGACGAAAACGTTGTCAACTGCGATCTTTCGAAACAATGAATATGTGAATATCTTTGCAGCACATCTCGTCGAAACACGCTGAATTTACAGGATTCTTCTTTGTTCAAGGGATCGATAAAAATGGCGCTTTCCAGGGCGAAGACTTAATGGGAGTTCGTGATAACCCAATAGCAACTGGAAATATGGAATACGATAAAAGAATTATTTATTCGCCTCATTCATTTGGCCCAGATGTCCATCTTCAACCC
The DNA here is from genome assembly GCA_002796945.1 of Plectus sambesii. Classification (NCBI taxonomy): domain Eukaryota; kingdom Metazoa; phylum Nematoda; class Chromadorea; order Plectida; family Plectidae; genus Plectus; species Plectus sambesii. Next base: position 5,122 of record NIUQ01004225.1, read on the forward strand.
TATTTTACCGCACCGAACTTTCCAAAAAACATGCCTTCGATTTGGGAGAAATTCTACGGTTTTATCGCAACTAAAAAGGGTACGGTTGTTTCGGAAAGAACTTAATAAATATTAATCGCGTAAAAATATAATCCCGTTTGTTGCTTTATCCCGCAGCGTCTAGCACGTATCATCGAGAAACATCGTAATTTTAAAGCGCGTAGCAGAACGCCAAACGCGCGGTTTTACGATGCATGTACACGGTTTTAATATCATCTACCAGTTTTCTTTGCGAGTCTTTAATTGCTGCGACCCATCACATCAAATTATGAAGGCATATGCATTGCTACAGAATGCTATAAAGTACATTGTTTCGCGCCACTTGAGTAAAGTTTCAAGTAGTTTGAGCTACATAATTGAAAATATTTCAGTTAAATGGTCTTATTTCAGCTAATCCGGTTATCGTTGGCTCCTGGGGTGGAAAATATCAAAACGGGACTCTTGATGAAACATGGCATAATGCGTTCGCCAGTTGGTTGCAAGATAAATGCCTGGCTAATCAGTTTTACTTTTGCCTGAACGGACCTAATGACCCGCAATATGGTGAACCTCTACTGAGCTATTCGGGAATACCAAACCGTCGGAAATTGGAGCTGCTCAATGAGTTGCAGCCCCATCCAACTCGACTCAGATATATTGCCTCTACTTCGTTAGTTGCATTGTGAACCATCGCTATAGCATAAAGAACACGATTTGTTTCAGGAAGCTGCTAATTACGTCGGGAAGTTTCTCAAAAAAAGGATGCAACATATGATTAAAACTATCCACGAAAACGATTTCATGTCGATAAGAAATGCAATAGAAAGAAGTGGATTGGCGTTACGTGATTGTTTAATAATTTTCATATTCACGCTAAGTATTATGCGGTTGTTACAATAAATTCTGTACGTATATTGTTAGTTGTGATTTCGAGCATGTATCACAGCAAATCTGATGATGACGATACCGTAATTTAAATGCAAACATTGTGCTGAAGTTGCTGCAATTAATTGACGTCGATTGATATAAGCCTTCACGGCTTATAACTTAAAGCTGTCAAAGCTGACTTTAACGATTACCGAGGAAATCAGGTGAAAGTTGCAAAATGTCCATATTGGTACGTTTTTGTACAAAGTACTAACATCAGGTACTAAATTGACCATGGTCCGACTGGAGACCACAAAAGCTCAATTCTACTTCAAATGTGGGGTGTTCATATAAAGTAAGATAACGCTTAATATATGTTAGCTAATTGTGAGATACATCAAATTGTAAAAGTGATCAGAAAAGTTTCGCTTTTACACATTTTCTCGCCGATATTTTCTGACAACGCTAGTTGCATTTAACACGTGAACGTTTATCGCTGCGCGACCACAACATGGTTTTCTTGTAACCAACGTGGAAATTTTAACAATAATACCTGCAGGGATGTCCCAAGAAAGCTAATCGGGCTAAAGGGCGACCGGTACGCGAAGGCAACCGCAGTCGGAGGCGCGTGATTTGAACTGAGTTACGTAGGAGTTTGTGGCCAAAACAATGCCCTACGGTGCTATTTGAATGCAAAAATTGTAATCAGGCGAGAATCGCTTTAGGACCTCTCTCGTGCCGGTCGCCCTTTAGCCCGATTACAAGAAAGCTAGTGACGTGCTTCTCGCAGATTGTTTATCTGTCGCATCCACGTTTGGCAGACACAAGCGCATCGAGGCATTCCCCTTTATCCCACTAATCCGATAGTGGAAAACACTGAACCGCTTTTTTGCGGTATTTCAAACAATTATTTGTAACTTAGCGCGGAAGATCAATTCATTACTATGGAATAAGCAGAGCATGTAGGGCTTATGCACAAAAGAGCTGCCTTTACTGTAAAATACACGCTAAAAACTCGCTTAAGAAGTTTCAAGGTGGTAATTGTATTTTTTATGAGTAGACATGAGCCGGCGACCTATGACGACTGCAATATTTGAGAGTGAAATGTTCACCCTAAGAAAATTCCCCAACCATATCGAGCTTTTTCTGCAAAAATTTTGGTACCGGCGTAGCAATAAGAGATATTTTTTTCCATATTGCAAACCAGTGCTAAGGATAGCCGTTTAGGAGTATTTGCAAGTGTATTAACTGCAGCAGGGCAAGACTAATTCAATTTATTAATAACAATATAAAAGCTAAATGAGCAAATTCATCAATGAAGAATGATCATAACATATAATATAACGAAGCAGGACAGTGTCATTTTCTCGCACGTTCTAGCAGTTTCAAATTCATCGACGGTAATTTACGAGTTCTTGTGCGGTACTTTGATGGTCACGGTCTTGATCTCGCAGTACTCGTGGATGCCTTCCTCACCACTAAAAAGTGAATCATAATAAGTAACTGTCAATAACGAATGGGATCATAGGTTCAATGCAGAGCAGCGAGGTAGGCGAATCGCTTTTAGACCACTGCACATTTAGACTGGGTCAACTACGCCATAGGGAGCAAATATGCATAAGGACACCAAAGTAAAAATGACAGCACATCCGTTTTTATACACTAAATCGTATTTTCTCAAAAAAACCCTCGCTCTCTCATAAATTTTACACTCACCAGCATCTGATGATAATAATGCACAGAGTTTACTTGAGAAAATAGAGTAGATGGCGAAAATATAGCAATTGTCAAAAGTCAGAGAAAACTTACTGTTCGCGTCCGGTGCCGGACTCTTTGTAGCCGCCAAATGGCGCCTGAGACGTGACAACATGGTAGCAGTTGACCCAGACAGTGCCGGCGCGCAGGCTATTGGCCAGCGTCAGCGCTTTGTTGATGTCTTTCGTGTGAACGGCGGCCGCCAGACCGTACGCGGTATCGTTGGCGCGATCAATCGCCTGAATCAGGCGGGCATTAAACTTTTTTATAGCATCATATTTTCAGTTTCAGCGGTATTTTTTTTGCCATTTCTGATCCTATTTTCAAATGAATAGTTACGGAGTGTCGGTGGCGGAGTATGAGGGGCGTTCAAAAAATTTCAAATTTTCATATACACAATACCATCACAATGGTCAAAAGTTGTTTTTGAACGTTTTCACCCTCAACAACCAGCATATATGCATTCTCTTCTTCCAGCTCTACAGGCCTTATCCGTGTAAAGCCCAATATAAGCCTGCCAAGATAAACTAGCTGTTAATAATTTAAGAATCTTTTTAAACACTCCTCGTAAACACGAATGTTGAGGCTGGAGAATAGGGAGGTGTCTGATAAAAATTTGATCAAAGTGGCTCCAACTTACTTCCTCGATGGTCTTGAACTTGATAATCTGCTGGACGGGGCCAAAGATTTCCTCGCGGGCGATGCGCATGTTGTCGGTGACATCGGCGAAGACGGTAGGCTGGATGAAGTAGCCCTTGCCCTCGATCTTCGCGCCACCCGTCATCAGCTTGGCGCCCTCTTTCTTGCCCGACTCGATCAATTCGAGAATTTTTTTCTGCTGCTCTTCGCTCACCTGCATTATGGAAGTATAGTTGGATTTTTAGTCCATAACAGAGAGCGGCAGGGGAAACCGTAATACGCTTAGTATCAAAAGCTTAATTGAGCACGTTCGCTACGACGTTCACACTATTAACATTAACCGCTACGAGATCAAGCCTTCATTTTTTTGTAAATAAGAATTAGCAACGATAGAATGGGCCGCCTTCATATTGGCGCACTTTAGCTAAAAGCACTTAAATTGAATGTATGTGCGCATCCCATCAGAGTGCCGACTTTCTGGAAAATCCACCAACGAAATACACAGCGAAACTAACGGCGCTAAAATCTGAAATTACCGCTTCTTCACCTTAGCAGCGCCCTTCTTAAAGCTTAATGTATAAGTCGAGGCAAAGAGACAGAAAGTAATAGAATCAAATAAACCTCAGATGGTGCACGAATAATTGATATAAGAATGACATACTTGAGGTCCGTTCTCGTTCTTGGGGTCGAACGGGTCGCCGACATTCTTCTTCTTGGCGCGCTCGGTCGACTTGGCGACGAACTGGTCATATATTTCCTCCTGCACATAGGCGCGAGATGCCGCCGTGCAGCACTGACCCGTATTGAAAAACAGGCCGACGTGCGACACTTCGACTGCTTCATCAACTAAAAATGAGCCGTTAGTTATACGCCGATTTGATTTCTGTATGCGTTTTTAAAAATAATATTCAGAAGTCTTTTAGACCCTGCTTCTTAGTCTCTCGCTTTCGGGTCTAAAACGCCTGCCATATGCAATCCCCCATCCCCAATGGCCTAATGGGGCAACGATCGGCAGCTGAAAGAAGGCCAAATTATGAATAATAATGATAGAGCAGCGGAGGTGATCATTTAATGAAATGCCAACTTTGCCAAGCAAATTGCCTAGGAATACTTAATCGTGCTATTAAATTTCCACCAATTCGCTATCAACATTAGTTGCACCGATCCCTGACAATAGTTATGAAATAGGAACAGCTATGATAACTTACGATCCGCATCGGCGAAGACGATGTTGGGTGACTTTCCGCCGAGCTCGAGAGTGACCTTTTTCAGGTTGGACTCGCCTGCATCCTTCATGACCCCTCGGCCCACCTCAGTGCTACCCGTGAAGCTGATCTTGTCCACGTCCATGTGTTTTGCCAAAGCGGTCCCCACAGTCGATCCGCTGCCTGAATCGACGCAAAAAATGTATATTTACCATTTCCGCTTTAATAATGATACTTTTTAAATCAAGGAAAACATATTTCGTATTAGTTTGGCTTTGAAAAATGTCTTCCATGATTTTGAAAACGTTTTCTTTGATTTTAAAGAGGTCTGTTTGATTTGGAAAATGTCCATGCTAAAGTAGAATTGGTTTAAACAGCGACAACTGAATTTACACAGTACCTGGGATGACGTTAAGGACGCCAGCGGGCAGGTCGGCTTCTTTGCACAACTGGGCAAAGTGGAGCGTAGTCAACGGCGTCTGCGTTGAAGGCTTGATCACTAACGTACAGCCCGCGGCCAAGGCAGCGCCCACCTTCCAGGTCAGTAACATCAGTGGAAAGTTCCACTAAAAGCAATCTCTTTATCGCAATAATACCCTTTTAGGGATCATCAAATCAATTAGTCTCAAATATTTTACTCTGACACCAGCTTGAAATGACTGTCCTCCTCTCATATATTTTTGGCTACATTTTTCAAGGCGACGCCATGACACTTCTACTATCGAGCTAGTCAAACATTAGTTGCTTTTAAAGCCACTAGTTGTAATTATCACCACCTCGTCTTAAAACCCTCTTCTTCAAAAGAGGCGACACAAAACACACCGGTACAATGGCGGCGCAGACACCAACGGGCTCGAGACGAGTGTAGGTAAAGTATTCACCGTCGACGGGAATGGTCTTACCGCAGATCTTGTCAGTCCACCCGGCATAGTAACGCATCTCCTTCACAGATCCTTCAACATCACCCACAGCTTGCGTGAACGGCTTGCCCACATCGCGACATTCAAGCGACTAAATATGAATAAGTCTTTTTAATAACCGCAAACTGTCACCAAATGGCAAATGCCAAGCCATTTCAAGTAAATTGTGTGTGTTTATTATCAGTCAGCTATCAGTATATAAAATATTTTAATTCCTACAACGAAAAGGCTCCTACGCGATACTACTTTATACTTTTTTGCTACAGTAATGCGAGAGAAACGGGATATTGGAAAATTCACAAGCTTATGAAATAGCAAACTTCGTAAGATTCTGTCCAATCGCCTCAGCTTTATTATAATTCGAATCTCTCATCAAACACGAAATATCTGAGTCAAACGTTCTCAAACTAGCAAAGCCAAAAAGTGATGGTGTATCCTATAAAATCTAATATATCTTATAAAATAGAATGACATACACAGGAATACAGGTGAATTTATGGGAATATTTAGAAAATATGTTATATAAATTATTTCCACTGATAGAAAATTATTTCAGTTATAACATTTCTCAAGTCCAATGATCATGGAAAACGTTCTCAATACTTCCAAAAGTCTGCTCTTCGAATTGGGAAGCGTTTTTATGAGAATAAAACATTATCAAATAATTAGGTGACGAACCGCCAACAGCTGGGCGTCGCGTTCGATGAGGTCAGCAATTTTGTTGATGATGCGACCGCGCTGAGAGGCGTCCATGCGGCGCCAAGGCGAGCCGAGCTTAAATGCCTCCTTGGCAGCTTTGACGGCCTTGTCGACATCGGCGGCGTCGCCCTCCTGCACATCGGCGATCTTCTCAAATGTCGCAGGGTCCTTGTCTTCAAAGGTCTTGCCGCTCGACGAGTTCACCCACTCGTTGTTGATGAACAACTGCGTGTACTTCGGCTTCGCATCTCTTATTGGTTCGGGTTGGTTCGGCATTATTGTCGATATCTGCACTGTGTACTGGAACTATAGTATCCTGAAAATATTCGCCATAGAGAGATAGTACTATCGTTCACATACAAAGGGACATTTCAGCATCGCCTGTTCGTGGTCGAGAACCGTACATGATTATGACGACGTTCGCGCTTTAGAATCAATATTTAACTGCAACACTATTTTATCATAATCAAACGTGCCCAATGAGCGTTGCCATGCGTGGCTTTTCGCGAGTGAGTTAAAGTTCGAACTAAAATGTTTAAAGTTTCCTTGAACTAAGTCAAATGGCGTTAAAAAGTAACATTATTTACAAATGTGTTCACCCCAAGTTCATGCCTAGAACAGCCAACACTTTTGACCCCGCTTTTGGCTATCCAGATATTGCTATTTACAAGTTTTTGAATGGCAACAAAGCTGAAACACCGGTTCCATTACAAGCCTGAACTCCACGTTAGCACGCGAAGGGTTCAGACATGGAGTGTGAAGAGTAGGTTACGTCGCACGCAGGCGAACACATTGTGTCCGTTCGTAAATTTGACGGTAAAAATACGTAAACAGAGGACTAGAGGAGAGGTTTGTAAACACAGTGTTTACGAAAATTCCACATCTCGCTCCACTTATCCAACTTTCACTGTCTAATTGACTAAACATGCATTTGCAACTCTTACGCGAAGGTGCGAATACTACCTAACCCTAAAAGTCCGCGGAATCCCGTAGATCGTCTGCGGCAAGCTGATTTTCTGCAGCCAAGTTTCACCATTATTGTTGACGTGAAGCTACATCCTATGTGAAACGCGCGCTCTGTTTACGTGAATGACGTCAGTGCAAGGATAGATCAATAGGATGGCGTCACCATTGCACGCGCACAGTGACACTATTTTCTTCTCAGTCAGAAAGGCGAATGTGATAGAACACTCTGGGACACTATGCAAAACAGCGTTATTTTTATACGCAATTATTGATTAAAACATTGTTTTTGTTTATTGTGATAGTTTGGCGGTTGGCAAAAATAACGCTCTCATCGATCCATTTGTTGCTGTTTCACTCACAGGGACGTTAACACTCGGTTTGTTGGAAGTAATGCAGGAGGAGCGTTCTTTCAAGAATATGAACTGAGTTTCTTTCATCTGTTCCTAAGGCAGAGTACCGGGAAAAGTTTTCCCAACATATCTCTATCAAGATCTATGATTAATGCATTACGTGTCGCTTCCAACATTTTGGCTGATTCAACTGCATAAGTGTTCCCATAAGATGATTCTGAGAGCGGCATATCGTAAACCGGTTGCTACCACTCTTTGAACGATTTCTTATGTCTCAACGCTGAGGAATGATCTTCCATCATGGACTGAACGGAGCTGCAACGCCTACGTGTGCTGTAAATAGCCCTTTTCGTAGTAATCACGAGTTGGTCATCGCAACTGTCATCAATCGCGCTCGTATTATATGCCGAATATCTGGTCTGTTCTCTGTACCAGACTGAAACATTTTGGCAGCAACACAACGAAACCTCAAGTACCCAGGACGTTTATTTAATAATGGAAGATTCGCTTTCTGTTCCGCTTATGTATGCTGACACTATCTATGAACACCTGGATTATCTCGTCTACGATGAAAAGTACGAGCTCGACCCCGCAAATATAAAACTCCTACAGGTAAGCTTTAGTTTATCACTTGGCAGCTTATCATAGGTAACTAGAAACCATTACACGACGTTCGTTTTAGGTGGGGGCGACTAGTGTCTCCTCATAGGAGTCCCAGATATACACCGCCGTTCATCATAATTCGTCACACTTGCATTTTACTTCATAACCCTTTCATTCCATTTCGTCAAATTTGCGTTCTAATTGAATATTAAGATGACGAAACTGAATGCAAGAATGACGAACAATAATGTAAGGCAAAGTAAGAAAATAGTTCCACCTTCCTCTGCGTTCTCTTGCATTTGTGGTTTACTTTACATCTAGAAGCCGATCAACTTTATTGGATAAACTGGTGTGATTTCAGACCCTCGGAAGCGGTCACTTTGGCGATGTGTATTTGGGAATTTTAAACCTGAATGGTGCAAAAATACCTGTAGCGGTAAAAAAAATGAAACAGCTCGCCAGTATTCAACAAACAGAAGGAAATAAAGGTCCAGAAGAATGTAACAGAATATGGCAAATAGAGAGGGATTCACTGCGAGATGAGCTGAAAATTATGGCGCATATTGGCGTTCATTCAAATGTCGTTCGTCTAATTGGTTCGTTTTTTGCTTGTTTGTGCATTGAAACAGTAACTGTCATGGGACCGTTTCACCCATGCAAAGAGAATGATATATTTTTGATTCATAGCCCAAAAATATATCTATCGGCTACGAACCGAGTGGGAAGTATGGCACATTTTTCTCCTTTACTTGTGAACATGAATTTTACTAGATACGATAACTGAAGACTTCTTTGAAATAAAGGAGCATGACCCAAATTAGTTTGAAGCTTTCCCTCCAACTTGAGCTTCCATTTCGCCCTTAAGCCGAATTCAAAGTTTAATACATTTTTTTGAGATTGTGAGCTAGGTACCGTGGGTGGACCTGATTTCGGCCACTTTTAACGAATATTCGCGATTACGTAAAAATTAAAGTTTGTAGTAAAAAAGTAATAATAGGAAGCGATTACTAGAGTATTAAGGAGTATATATACGAAATTTCATGTCAAACCGATAAATATTCGCGGAGATATACACTATGAAAGACGCGCACCTACGCCATTTAACGGCAAAAAGGTGAACCTCATTCCGGCCACTTTGCTCTTTGACAGCTTCTCAGAAATTTCTAATTCATCCTTAAAATTCGTTCATTCTACCAAATGATAGCTGGTAAGAAGTTGATTTCAATGATATATCGAGCTTTAATTGAAACTGATTTGTTGAAAAGTTATAATCAATAGAA
>NIUQ01004226.1:0-14413 GCA_002796945.1 Plectus sambesii
CTGCATTACAGAAATGATTGGACGCATTTGTGAAACGATTGGACGAATAAGTGAAACGATTGGACGAATTTGTGAAATGATTGGATGAATTTGTGAAATTATTGGATGAATTTGTGAAATGATTGGACTAATTACTGAAAGACCCTGTAACATTGGTAGTAATAGTGAGCATTATGAGCAATTGGTGGACAGATATTACACTGTCGGTCACCTCAAATCGCCACTCTCGCATATCATTTCGTCACCCGTGCATTTCATTTCGTCATTCGCGCATTGATTTCGTCACGCAGAAATTTTTGTAAAAATAGACTGATAACTAATAATGTTATCATCCCTTCATTTTTTGTGATCTGCGAGCATCGTACTTCCCAATTATGCGAAACAAGTATGCCATCATCGCTGACGTTGATCGTCAGCGAATAATCGAAGCTTCTCTTTCTGGCCAGAATGCACCAATGATCGCCAATGTCATGGGTGTGAAACGAACGACCATCAACTCCCTCATCAGCAAGTTCTCGAAATGATACGAGTATGTGGGACGTGAAAGACCCGAGTACGAGCCGCATCTACTGGACCTGATCAGCAATGGAGCAGGCATGGTGACCGGGGACGACTGCAGCGCCTTCTTCAAGCATATGATGGCCTTTATCATTCGCTCCTTGAGCCGCCAAGTGATTGTTGATTAACAATAAACCATGTTGTTACCTGTTACCAACTTCTAATAAATTTTGTTAAATTTGTGGCAACATGACGAAATGATGTGCACGCGTGACGAATTGAATACGCGAATGACAAATTGAATGCGAGAATGAAGAAATGAAACGAACTAGTGACGAAATGATATGCGCGAGTGACGAATTGAGGTGACCGACAGTGTATCTACACTTTCCTTAACAACAAAGTCATTACGAGTCAATGTACGCAGAATCTCTGATAGTAAATGTATATGCAGGGAGCATTTCCGATTTAGGGTAAGAGAATAGGCATGTCTACTTTACCTGAAGGAGGACCTCTTTAATGAGCTCATTGATGGTAGAAGCAAACAACTGCGAGCCCTCCTGGAAACACCACAGAACAATACCGCCCTTGCCAAAGATTGTCAGCAGGTCGATCATTGTAGCTCTTCTCTTTTCGCTCACAAAATTATCACACGACCCACCACCTTGCGAAATTTCTAAAATACTTTGTGAGAAATTTCAGTTCTGCAGTCTATATTCAGTGTGTTAACGCACGATGCTGCGTTGGATACTTGCCAGGAGGAATATTTCCAGATACGAAAGCTGGTGTAATACGTTAAAGATGTACTTATCAAGTAATATTTTGTCACAAACTTCAGAAATAGTACATAATTTCAACTTTTAAAAGATCTCTGAATGAAATTTAACTAAGGTATTCGTTATGTATTGCTACGGCAAGATTATGGATTTCATTGTGGCACAACAATAACGCATCAGAGTTTTACAATTTTGGTAGCCCGGTCGTTGACGATCAGGTTGCTGTACACGCGCCAATTTCGAACGGTTTCAGTTCGATGCTCGGCAATAGTGACACTGTCGCATGCGCTGCATAAGAACTCTTCTGATCACACGCATCTCTAACGGGCACATGTAGGCTTGAATGCATCCTAACGTGCGATACAAATTTAGGGAGCGGAAATAACTAAATCCCTGAGCAGCATTAAATGACAAGCTTTGCGGCGAGCAGTCTTGAAAATTTTTAGGGAACCACGTGGGTGAACGCTTCACTTCCAAGGATAAAAATATATATTTATCCACAAGCCGCTGAGATTTGATCGACATGAGACGCCTCAGAGTCATTGTACTCACATTAGAGCGCCGCACAGAAGCCCTCTCATGTTCATCACAAAATTATTGTCGTAGCACGTGAACACTTCCTTGCTGCTCGTGTGTCTAGTCTTATAAATTAATTCGCATGCAGAAGTCAAATATCCCCTTAAGCTGATCCGTTGACCCATTCCTATTTATTGTCCTCAAATTTTTGCTAGAACGAAATGAAATATCAAAAGCTAAGACAAAATTTAGGACGATACGGAAATAATTCAATAATATCGTTGAAATAATCTGTAGGAGGAACGAGCTGTCAGTTGACCATTTTTTATTGTTTGACGTATTGCTCTTCCTATTGATTTCTTCACCGTTTTTGTTCGATTAGTTATGTACCTTCCTCGCATTTTTACTTCATGCGGTGCGAAACGCTGCAACTGCATGTTATTGACATCAACACTTTGAACTCTTTAAATCTGTCTTAGTTGTTGATGTTTCATTCGCTTTCTCGCAAACAGTTGAGGAAAGTAAGCAGGAACGAGGTTGTGCTTTACCGCGCATGGCTGATACTTAACGTTTAAAAAGAGCGATGCATACTTCACTAGCAGTAAGGTCACTCAATGGTCACGGATCCGTTCCCATAGCAAATTTTATCGAAGCGCACATTTGTTCCCTCTCTGTCCTGAATGACAAAAAGCATTCGGATCAGAAATGAATCTGTTTGAAGCAAGGTGCCTCTTTTTGACTATTGAAGAATCACACATGTTTGCTTCCACAGTTCACGCAAATCAATGTCAAGCAATCCATCCGACGGCAGCCACACCCTATCAAGCGCTGACTTGCGCCATCCGCTTACTACGTCTTTACAGCTATTTAGTGGGTCGTAAAGCGTCGATAAGCAGTGACGCCAAGAGATTTCCGCCCGCATCACAAGGGTTGCGCTGCTTTTAGCAGTAGGCGCATACCTGCCTATTATTCACCTTCTTACCATTCTTGCCGCCCTACTGCCCTTTTAGGTATGCGCGTTGAGGAGGTGTTGCGGGTGGAGGAGAAGCTACCACTTAGAGGGGATTAATACTTTTTCGGTTCGTGCAGGTTGTATAAGCTGTCGCGAGCATAAAGTTTAGGACCAACTTTACTTTGCAGGCATGAGTTTTTCGCTGCATAAGGGATCAAAAGCTAACGACCTATCCGTTAAAAAAAGCCGCTGTTGAGTTGTCACAAATCTTAAGAAGGTATCATTCCTAAAGCAAGTCAGTCGCCATACCTACTCCCTCCAAAGCCCAAATCCCTACAACAGGCTGCGTCCAACCTTAAAAAATATTTTCCATCTTATTCATTTTTGTTTCAATATATATCACTTCCTCCGTTTCGGTAATTAGTTGTCGTCGGCGTTGATTTTGATAACGCTGATGAAGGACCTCAATTTGTGCTCTTAACAGGTAGCCGGTATTGTCTTTTGCGCAATTATTATCAATATTAAGCGACTCAATTGAAAGTTAGCTAGATTCGATAACCAATAGACCAACCCACTGTCTTGATGAAAAGTTAATCAACCGAAGTGGCCTGATCAAATGTTGCTCGTTTACAACAGGATAAACATGTGATCGTTTAGAAGTCATAAATATGCGGCGAAATATAGCATATTTCGCGTGCATGATGGCAATTTGCTGTCTGAGCACAGCAATTGGTCAAACTACTACAGGACCCGTTGTCACAGATGGTACAACAGAAACCGGCGGAACCATGCCAACTGAAGGTTAGCTTTATATATCATTAAAATGTAAATAAACTCACTCATCTATGATTTAAAATTCAAATCAATTGCTTTGTGAACACATGAAATATGATCGTTATATCAAGTGGACTTGCGGTGTGCAGACGATATTAAACGGTGCAGTTATTTAAGCCCTACAATTATCTCATATGTATCACTGTATGCCGCCTAGCTAATATCACTATATGTTTACGAATTCAGCGACTGCTGAAACCGTCACTGAAAATACGGCGACTGCTGAAACCATCACTGAGAACACAGCGACTGCTGAAACCGTCACTGAAAATACGGCGACTGCCGAAACTGTCACTGAAAATACAGCGACTGCTGAAACCATCACTGAGAACACAGCGACTGCCGAAACTGTCACTGAAAATACGGCGACTGCCGAAACTGTCACTGAAAATACGGCGACTGCTGCAACCATCACTGAGAACACAGCGACTGCTGAAACCGTCACTGAAAATACAGCGACTGCTGAAACCATCACTGAAAATACAGTGACTGCTGGGACTGTTACAGAGAATACCGCGACCGCTGGAACCATCACTGAGAACACAGCGACTGCTGAAACCATCACTGAAAATACAGTGACTGCTGGAACTGTTACAGAGAATACCGCGACCGCTGGAACTGTTACAGAGAATACAGCGACTGCTGAAACCATCACTGAAAATACAGTGACTGCTGGAACTGTTACAGAGAATACAGCGACTGCTGAAACCATCACTGAAAATACAGTGACTGCTGGAACTGTTACAGAGAATACCGCGACCGCTGGAACCATCACTGAAAATACGGCGACTGCTGGAACTGTTACTGAAAATACCGCAACCGCTGAAGCCAACACCGCAACTTCTGCTACGGTTGAAGCCAATACTGGAACTTCTGTGACTGAAGGTGCTAACACCGGTACTTCTGCTACCGTTGAAGCCAATACTGGAACTTCTGTGACTGAAGGAGCCAACACCGGTACTTCTGTTACCTTTGAAGCGAACACCGGTACTTCCGCGTCAACTGCGGGTGGCTCAAGTCCAATGACTACTGCTGCAGTCAGCACTCCACCAATGCCACCAACTCCAGGTCATGCAAGTAAGTTCTCTAAGCGATTCAGGGCACGCAAACATCGGCTTTTCGTTTGCATTTTTACTCCTTAACAGAATCGGGTGCTAAGCAGTGTTGCAGCTAATTTATTAACTGGTTTACTTAGCAGCAGCAATAGAATTGCTGTTGAACATTACACAATATTAAAATCAATTTTATCAGTGCCAAAAACTAAGCAAAAAACTTAGTTGCGACACTGATACAAATTAAGTATTGATAAAGCGTAATAGTTGCCGAAAAGAGTTCTTTGCCAACAAGAGCGCAATATGAAAATTTCTGAAGCGAGGATGTTTATAAGTGCGTTCCACCTTCAGACATTGAGAAACGCCTCTATACTTTCTCAATCTTCTCTCACTTTGCTTCTGCTTCGACGCAAGCAACGCGCAACCGCCATGAATTTTAGACAATAACTCTGGATTGGAAACAAAAATATAACTGTAGATCGGTCTCTCCTCAGACGTCAGTTGTTGCAATGTAAAAACCCTTATAAGTGCCGGATTGAAAAATTCTCGCAGTAGATAAACGATGAGAGAGTGCGGTGCTAATCATGTGTTGGTTGGCAATATTTACCCGAAGAGAGAGAAACATATTCTTGCAGAGTGGACAATTAACTGCGACAAAAATCTAAAACGGTGCACTTACAATCTTCACATTCCTGCAAACGATCCAAAAATGTTGGACGACATTAGCAGTAACATCACAGCTGAAAATGCAACGCTCCAGCAATACAATGTAATTTTTTACAATTGAGTCAGCCTCGTTTTTGTTCACGCTTTGCATTTTGTTAGAAAATTGTACCTCGTTAAGCGTCAACTTACTTTTGCAGACGTCGATAAATTATATCATTTAAAGCAACGTTAAAAAATCCGAAATTCTTTACATAGAAAGTTTCAGGCAAATTTCTTGGATCTGACGAACCAAGTGAACCAAACTGAATGGGATGTTACTGGGTTAATTAATCAACTTAATGCTACAAAAACAAATCTGACTAACTACGTTATTGCTTTGAAAATGAAAATGGACAAGATAAAATCCGATTTAAATGATATTCAAAATTACACCGATGACACTGTTTCCTTCATTCATCAAATTAATGACACCAGCGTTTGTTATTCTCAACAATGCGGTTCTGGCTTACGTAAGTTGTCTTGTACAATGTTGGTGTCAATATTGTAAGGCGGCAGGATGTTCTGCGGGAGGCAAATTAGCGTGACCAAACATATCGCATTATTGGGTCAGCGCCTTAAAATGCTCGCAATTATTATTCGCGCTAATAATAACAAATCTTCTGATTAAAATCATTTTACCAAATGCAATATAAGAATTGACTCGATAAATCAATCGGGAGAGTCAGAATTTTCGCTGTAATGCATAGTATATACGGTCATCAGAAGTGCTGGGGTATCCCTGAAAGGAGTGTTTTAAGCAGCGCTATATTAAAATCTGAGGAACACAACACTTTTATCCTATTCATAAAAGTACCATTTTTATTTTAACAAGGACAATATTCAGTTCTAAGAAGACATTTTCCAATTGATAGAGGACATTTTCTAAATAGCTTAGGACATTTCCCACATTGACCTGCTATACTAAGTGTCATATTTTATTTGATAAATGTCCACTATGGATGGGAAAATATCCTCATTGGAGTGGAAATGGTATCGATAAACAAGTGCAGCAAATTCTTTTGAGCATGATACCGAAGTTATTATTATTAAATTCCTATTTCCATAATCGTGATCGCGTCTGACTGCACCATTTGCCCTTATGCGCCAAAAAGATGCTAAAAAGAAATTGTTCTTACTGTGCTAGCAGTTTTAAATAAGACTTGTTGTTTAAGTTTTAATTTAGTTTAGGTTATAAAATCAGACTCTGTTTCGTTTCTTATGCATTGAAACGAAAAAGAAGAATAGAATTATCAGGCAAATTTATTGCATCAAACTCTATTTGTGCACCAAGTATTATTTTGCATATTTTTACGCTTTAGCGGCAACTAGAACAACAATTCTGACAACCTATGCGCCAACTACACCGGCTGCAAGTGGAGGTCCAGTGAACACCGAGCTAACTGCTGCAGGTACCTGATAAATTATGATAGCATTTGATGACATCAGCCTCTACTAATAGTCTGACTACTATTTTAGCTTGTTTTATTGGAAGCATTGTATGTTTAGTTAAACTGACTAGAACCTCGTCATTAATAATCAGGGCTATAACGGAGACGAGGAGAAATCAAACTTCTAGGATGAGAGTTTTGTGGACTTTGCTTGTGAAAGTTTCGCGAATTTACTTGACTTCATCATTTTTCAAGATAATTTACTAAAAAAATGAGCTGGCATTATAATTTGCTCAATTAAGGCCTAAGAAATGTTCCTTGAACAGAGAAAACTAGAATGGGGAGTATCAGGACTAGAGCGGGGGATCCCCGTCACCGTTGCAGCGCTACTACTAATACAAGGTGTTTGTTCATTCCATTGAAAAACAGCAAATCTGTGAAGGAACCGATTTTTGTGGTTCAGCGACGAGCAAAAGCTTTGTGATGTGCTGCAAAATAATCTTGTCTTGCGACAATGTAAACTACTATTGTCCTCAAATAAACGAAATATCATAATCCAAAGCATGTCGCCGAAATTGACAATTGAATACTTGAGATAAATGGATTAGTTAAAGATTGCTTCCTTACAAAAATAATGGTTTTGACATCGATCGTCCCATGCTTTATGACGGTTTGCTAGAGATATCTCATTACAAATTTAACTGTTGCACTGTTCGGACCAAATTCGTAAAAAGGAACATTCGTTGACGAGGAGAGGGGGAGGGAGAAAGGCGGGGACTGCGCCATTCGGAAGACCATTAAAGAGACGATCAAAGTTCTGACAGTAGATAACGCTTACCGATTGAGCGAAGGGGGCGCTATGGCGCTCCAATCACGTGATATTTGCGTGACAGTGACGTGATTTTATCAAATTCCATCCGGCTTAGTATTTACAATTGTTTGCTATAGTTGCACTGCGCACTCACAGTCGGGGCAACGAGCAAGTGAGCATACCAATTGAACACACTAATCAGATAAATTTAGGCACTTTCACTGCGACGCCAGCAGCTGCAACCGGTGGAGGAATCACTGCAGCAGCAACGACGTCAGGTAGTTTTTTTACAGCAAGTTCTTTAAAGAATACGACCGATAATTAGCTCGTAAAAATCTGGTCGTTTCGCCTGTTTACTAACTCTTATCCACCAGTTGCACCATAGTGCTACTTATTAAGCGTTGTGGCTCGCCAGGAGCCTACTATTTTATTACTAAATTTAGCACCTTATCCGCAAATGTCTGATACCTATTTTAATAAATGAACGGAATTCTTCACGACTAGATTTTTCGAAGAGCACAGTAGGAACATTCAAATCCCGAAACCTCCAACTGCTTCGGGTCTAACCATGAAGAAAGCTATTGTAAGCGCATGAGCCTTGATAAATCTATTGAGAGTTGAGACTCGACTCTGTTTCTTGATCACCTTAGTTTCGTATGAAATTATGCCACAATGTTCAATGAAATGCGGAATTCTGTCTCTACTCATTAATTCTGATAGTTTTAAAAAATTGCTCCAAAATTAGAATAATAAATATGGGCACGTATCTCAACTTACGAAGACAGCTGGATGGGGATATGACCATACTACATGTTCCCCTTGAACGGCCGAATCTTAACATACAAAGTTAACAGAGTGATAAAAAATATTTCACGCTCTGTTCAAATTTTACGCAAATTGAACCTCTTGAGGTTGCATTCCTTATGGCCCCAAACACGCGCTTATAAGATAATCACGTTTATTATGCAATATTATATAGAAACTATTTCAAGTACTGCATTCAGATTAGTGAACAGCTTGCGGCATTGATGTCTTTATCGAATTTATGTGAATGCGTAGTGGGACAGTAAGTAGGTCAAAGGCTGTGCTTAAGTTTTGCATTCTGTAAAGCGAGAAAAAGAATAAGAAGGCGAGAGAATAATGATATTAACGCGCATTTTTGTTAGGTGCTATCAGCAGTACATCTTCGACAACTACGCGACCAGCGGGCACTACAACACCCGATCCTTGTGCTGCTGTCACCTGCGCTTACAATGGAACCTGTGAAGCAATCGGCAATCCGGGCCAAAGAACAGCATTATGCAACTGTCCCGGAAATTTAGACGGCTCCAACCTTTGTCTTACAGGTGCGGAATTAGTTGGCTTGACTCAAACAATGGTATTAGGGGAGCGGGATCTCATATATATCAATTCAGTTCAGAGCCTCTTGGCGCTTGTGAACAATATTACAGTATTCGCATTATCGTTAAAAAAAATGCTGTTATCTGCCGTCGTTTTGGGGATTAAAACTGACATTGCTGCATAGTCGTATTGTTGAAGAGATGACATAGTTAAAATATAGTAGTAATTTACCTAACCTAAGTTAATATTATTAGCTTAGTTTTTAAAACAAAGCTTCAGTGCTTTCCCCATGTTAGATTTTTCAAGAACCAAGTTATTTCTGTCATAGAAAAGACGCGAGTTTAACGTAGCACTATGAGCCTTCATTATAGTCTATTAAGCGACCGTTAATGCGACTATTAGTCAAAGTAACTATAATTTTAGGTGGTTGTATTTCGAATAGTGAGGGTGGTATAAAAATCAATACCAGGGGTCCTTTCTGGTCTCCATACTACAACGGCAACTACACCGAAGGCATAAGTTCAACCGGATCAGACTGCTATTGGACACTTACAGCTCCTGTCGGCATGACAATCTTTTTGAATGTTACCCATTTCAACATGCGATTGAATTCTGACGTCCTGACACTAGACAACGGCTCTGGCCATATGCTGTATAAATTTTTCGCTCGTAAAATAAATGATAAGAATGAAGATGGGATTGTAATCCTACTGTTGGATTAATAATGACTTGATTGAATTTTTAAGGACATAAGCTAGCCCGACCGTTGCTATGACCACTTAAAGAATTATAAGAGTATCCAGCTTTCTATGGATGTAGGTGGGGTGTCGTAAAAGTCGGTGGCGAAGGTGAAAATAAATCCTCTTTCTGAAAAATCTAGTTATATTTTCACGAGGATACGCTCACTTTAACACTCTTTGTAAAATAACCTTTCCCCACGCCTGTAAACGATATTCTCAATCTCCTACCATAACTAAGATATTTCGGGTTGGTGATGATAGTTTCTTTGCTGAAAATACATCTTTAATGCATGGGGTAAATATCAAATTACTTTTTACGACATTTTTTGTTCATCTTTGAGCACAGCAGATATTGTGTAGAAGAATCTGGGCGCTCTATTTGTAAATTCTTCAAGATCATTTCTGACTTTCAACGAGAAATACTATTCTTTACCTTCTCTTAAGAAATATTTGTTTTAAGCATCTGACGGTTTTACGTATATTTTCGTTGTACGAACATTTTGATTTCTGCTTTTCGAGTTCTTTGCAAAATCTTAAAAATTCAGTGAAAGAAGTGTAGCATGCACATTTATTAAAAATCTAATTAGACATCTTTGCGTCACGAAGTAGACGGCACTAAAGATTTTAATTTGTGCATTGCAACCACTTTCACTGTTCAATTAATAAATTTAAACGCTTTACTTTTGTGGACTTGACAAAATTTCGAGCAAGAATAGTTTCCTTGCATTTTAAAATGTGATTAAACAGCAATTATCAATCCAGGATGAGTTACTAATCACGCAAACAAGTTTTTTTTGCAAAATACGGTATTAAGAAAATATTTTTAGATTGGATCAAGGAATATATTCAGGTCAGGATCTGACTGACCTGAACAACCTGATCGCCATGAGATTGAAAAACTCAAATGAGTGGACACTTGCTTTAACAACTACTACCGATTTCACTGGACTTACGCCAAGCAATTATTTCACACTGGATTACGATTTTGTATCTTGATTTGACAATATGTTGCACCGTTACGATAAAGAATCATACAGAGCGCAACAACATGTCTGGAATATTTCCAAGTACGGAGCATAAACAGGCTTTACTTTGCAAATACAGTGAAACCCGGATAAGTGCACAACCCGGCTAAGTGCACACAATTATCTTGCCGTATTGATGTGCACTTATCCGGGTTTCACTGTAGTACCGGATTTTCTCGAAATTACGCCCCCCCCCCAAAATTACGCCCCGGGGGGCGTAAATTTGAAAGTCTCCTCGATATTTAGCCCCGGGGCGTAATTTCGGAGTTAAAAAGTGTTCGCTCGACCTCAAAAAATTGTACTGTTTGAGCTATCTTTTCTTGAAATTTTGCCTTGGTATATTAATAGATATACGTATAAAATTGCATTTAATTACAATTTCACCTGAATATAGCCGACTTTCACTGTTTAATGTGGCTTTGCTTCGGTAAAACAGTATCTGGTGGTAGTAATACCACAATATTACGTATCAGTACGTTTCTAAGCATTTCGCGAAGTTACGCCCCGGGGCGTAATTTTGAATTTCACGTGACCACCAAAAAGCACGTTTTTTTCGTCAGCGCCCCGGGGCGTAATTTCGAGAAAACCCGGTATTGCTTTTCCATATTTGTTTGCTATCAAAGCTCATCATTGGATTTTACGATATCTCACACCGTCACTTGGCTTAAAATGTAAACAGCAGTCATTCACATCACTTATGGTGTGGAATGAGCGAAATGTGACTCGTGTTGAAACTGACCATTTGAGCTTCAAAATTACTGAATGTTGCGTCGACTGAAAATAATGAGCACGCTGACACGTTCATACTCCAATCGAAATACTTTATATTATGCACAAATATTTCTACGGAAAAGGTTATATGACTGCATCACCATACATACTTAAAATTGCTCCCTCATAGGCAAGATTGCTCCCAAGTCCGCTTGAGTAATCTTGGAAACGTTTACGATAATGTTGCATCAACTGCTAGTAAGCAGTTAAAAATATCTCTGTGCCAGGTCAGGTGGGCAGCACGCAATTCCGTCATCAGTGGTTTGGGGACGAGAAAAGCGCGACATGCATTCTGATTGCCGACCAATAGCGGTGTCGGTCGACAATGGCGCTGACGGTTAGCTCTCGAGAGTGCTAGGCGCCGGTAATTACCCCCTGGCAGGTTAGGGTAAAATCGATGATTGTCGTCGTTGTCGTCGTTCCCCGCCCTCCTCGTTCCATTTCCGCAAATCGATTGACAATTTCGCCGAAGAGGCGTGGCTACCGTAGTACTCAGTGTCCGAGAGGTGTCGCCTCGGCCTGGTAGACGATACGCTATCGTGCAATTGGCAACAGAAAAACAAACAGATGCAAAGGTTTCATAGTGAACATAATCTTTGCACGACTGCTCCCGCATAAGGGTTGACAGATATTCCCTGGTATACTTTTCTGCAATTGATGACTTATTTCGTTCCGGTTAAAATATATGGATTTGACTCCTGCATGTAGTGAAAAGAATTTCGCGTAATATTATTCCTGAGAGTTGATTTCAAGTTGGTTTTGGTAATATATTCTTCGAACAGCATTTGCGGTGAAGCCAATTTTCATTTTGCGACTCAATCAAACCACATGAAGAGATAAATAAGCCACGTTAAATTGCATTCGTGTCTCTTCCATAAGGTATTGTAGTTATCACTGTGTTTTTCACATCTGTATTTTGTTTTGGGATCGAAGCTGAGATATTCTTTAAATGTTGTGACCTAAAGGTACACTTTGATTTATGCCATACTCTATCTGTAATCATTCATTCTGCCAATAGCAGTAGACCACGAACGAGTGGCATCATCGATCCTATTAACTTGAGAGACTGCAAACCAGCATAGCGTCCTTAGCAACGTCGGTGACCTCCGTAGCTACCGCGAGTCTGCCCGCTCTACGCGAGCTAGCCGAGCTCCCACGAATGACAACGTAAGTGGATGGCAACAGACTGCATGAGACGCCACATAAACAGTGCTCCAACCTCTGTGTATATGTACAGAAATCACCGTGGAAACGGCCGTGAGGCGTGAGAGCCTACCGCCATTCTCACGGTCGCCTCGCCCACTGGAAGACGTAGAACCCCCATGCGCGAGTAGTTGCTACGGTGATGCAACAAACAGCGTTGCGTAATTTTCGTAGTTTCAACGTAAACTACAGATAAATTCATTCATGGGCAAATGTGAGCTGAGAATGCGAATAAATTTGAAAAGCGTCTATTACACAATGAGACAAATAATTAGCATATTTACAGACCGGGAATATTGGACGTTTTCTTTACAGAGTAAGTTTGGTGCTGTAGACCCTATGAGTTGAGATCAAGCTCGTGCTATGGGTTTTGAGAAGTTGAGGTCGAATTAGTGCGCTCCTTTCTACACCTCTCCATCACTGCGCCAACGATATGAGGCATCAAAGATAGCGTCAGAAATACAATAGTTGCAGCAAATCGGCATACAAAACTCTTACATACTAAGTTCACTTGAGAAAGATTACGTTCCGAATCAAATAGAACATTTTGCTGTGAACATGGTTCAACAGAGCGTTTGCATTGATATGAAGAGTGTCCCCATTGATTTCGGTATGATTTATGTCGCGTTCTTTATTCGAAATGATTGAATTTTACGTTAACATGGCGAATCTGTCCGCATATCGTTTTTGGCACCATTTGAGTCTGCACTTTATTTCTGTTTCAATGAAACTTGAAACTGCTCAATGCGAAGCGATGGCGAAGCTGTTAAGCTCTTCAAGGTATGACTTTCTATCGGTCCCCTGCAAAGCGACAGTCCCTTCTCGTCAGCATAAGGGGCTAAATCGCGCCGGCGGGCGTAGCCTTTATTACATTCAGGTGCGCAAGGCGGTTCTGGCCGATAATTTACTGCCCCGGACGTAGCGGCGGCGGCGGCGGCGGCGATAGACGGTTAAGGTGCGCGAATCCTTTGATTTCGGACGACGCGGTCGAATCGGCAAAAGGACGCCGAACACCTGTCGGTTCCGTCGGCCGATGATCGGCGCGCATACGACCATCGTCGCCTGAGTGCTCAGCGGCCTGATTACGACGTTACAAACGACCGTGCGCTAATTACTGTGCTCCCACGTGCGAGGCGCCCTCGAGCCTCAATCCTGCTTCAATTATCTCGTCTACTGACTGTCAAGTCTTTATTGCACGCGACACGCGCCCTGCACGACACAATATGTTGTCAGAATAATAGCGTTGTTCTATGAGATAATTTGCCGGTTACTTCTTTTTCGGAAAGTTAGTCCACTTTTAACGTCCTTGATACGACTTAGAGATGATCCTATATAAGTCTAGTGTGTGGTTTGATTGAATACTGCACAATCGAGATCATAATGGCTACTACATGCGCAAAGCATCTATTTGGAATGCTGCCTCTTCTGATGGCAATGATAAAAAGATGCAGGAGGAAACCTGTAATTATTATTGTCTGCTTTTGTTTGAACAGAGAGTGTCGGTCCCCGCGGCGACCGGTATAAACGAATTCCACTGTAGTTCTATTGACGGACGAAAAAATTGCAAGTATAACCCCTCGCTTAGAAAAAAGGGAATACGCGACGTGGCGGTCGTCATACGCTGTTCGCATGCATCGTTTGACACGAGACAGGAGCGGTGGGAATAATTATCGCAGGACCCAGGTGATGTCTTTGTGCCGGCCCGTCCCGGCGCCGACCCCGGAATCAGTGTCATTGGCTGGCGTCGAGCGCGCCGCGCAGGATATACACACGCTTCATTATTTATAAGCGCGCGCTTTCG
>NIUQ01004227.1:0-14418 GCA_002796945.1 Plectus sambesii
TCAAGAAATTCACCTCATGAAATTTAGGTAATGACAAATCAAGTGTTTTATTATATGGTTATTTTTACAATTTGGCTGCTACATTATTAAATAGGGGTGTATTAAATTACCGCATTTTGACACACTATGACAACTGTACCTTAACTTTTGCTTAACTATAGATGTATCTTCTATTCACTGAGACAGTAAAGAATGCCAGGTCTCCTAATCGCTGAATCATATAAGACTGCCTTGATGTCCCAATATTTTCAAAAGTTTCTCGAAACACTGTTCCGCGCTGGAGACGTTGCAATATCCAAGGCAAAGCCTGTACTCATATTTTTCCGCTTAACTGCTTTTCACGAATGACGGAAATGTAGTGAGCGCAAAGATGAGTGAGAAATCTAAGATTCAGATCAATAGTGCATTAAAATCATGAATTGTCGTGTCGGAAGATGTAAGGCCGTGAAATACAGTACAAACGAGTGCATTCTGCGATACACTATTATTCTACCACTATGAAGACAGAATTTTTAGGTCCTGCTAGAGTTAATTGCACTGATTACCTACATATGCCTGTTGCTCGTGAACAAGAAGAAAATGGGACGATTCGCCAACCGCGCGATCCATTCTCTAACCGAACGTTATCAACTACAGGAGAATGTTCGCGTAATACAGACGCTCATTCCAACCATCGTTGTGCACGCAAACATTGCTTTCTTCGGTTTGCTCGCCTTCCTCGGATACGCCGTCTTTTCGCCCGATCTTGACGGCACAATCAGGCACGAAATGGCAATATTATTAATGTTAATATAGCTGTTAAAAATGTCGGCGCTTTACCATCGCACCAGTCGGATGATGACTACTGCACGTGGTATAAGGACAAGGAAATTTTAGGGCGACAGAGAAATGAAACTTTTAATATTACAGGATGCTGTAGAAAGTTATTATAATTTGAGTGTCATGCATACCCCTCAGAAATATAGCTTACCACATTTAAAATGATTCGATATAGCTGCCATCTAATATCAAGGATATTTTTTCAAACTAAAAATAATCGAGCTCCATCCACGACCGTTCGATAATGCTAATCTAATTTAGAAATTTTGCGCCGTTCTCCGAAATAGTGCTTCTTCTCTTACCCGCCTTCGCGACGACGTTCCCGCTGGTGATGATAATGCGCAATAAACATTTGCGAATAACTGCAGAGAGGACAGTGCCCTGGCTGTTTGGAAGAAAAATTGTGAATAATAATTACAGTAACCAATCACCGATTACTACAGTAGCGCACGCCGAATTGCGAGCGCAAGAAAGCGAGCGATATTTTATTATGCTTAATAACATGTGGAGATAGCGGTTTCAGTTTGTAAAATTATAGTATTAAAGAGGAATTGAGGTGATCTTTAACTGAAATGAGCGAGTATGTCATATATTGTTTTCAGCTGCCCATGACAAGATGGCTGCAAATCATATCCGTTTATACTGTAATTAACTTACCACTGAGCAGCTTGTTATAGGTAGCTGAAAAAAATACGGTACAAATTTTTCTGCAGGAGGTGGCCATAGTTTAACTTTAAATTATTTATACAGTGCCCTTGTAGGATTGTAAAATTTGAATAATCTTATTCTCTGAACAAGAAAAGAAGTTTTTGCTTACAAAATGGCTAAATGTAACCCGAGTGGTTTCATATTACACCATTTTTGCATAAAGAGCGACACTTCCTAAAGCAAACAGGACATTCGCAAATTCAAAGAAAACATTTTCCTTGAATTCGTTTCAACGTTAAATTTGAATTTTTTGAATACATTTCATAATTAGAAAGATTTCAGTTGTGATATGTAGTTGTTCTGCATTTTGAACGCGTTCAAACAGGAAATGGTGAACAGATATTAAAGTAAATTACTTATCAAATTCTTTATTTCGCATATCAACATTAAAATTGTGCTTACATAGGCGTCGAGCCCACATCAAAACGAAATTTCTTCAACACAAAAGTGAAAGAATTTATAATGCATTTTTGATCGTGAAAAGCCTAACCCTGAATTTCATTGTTCAACATGCCATAAAGCAAACCTGAGTACACTCTACCAAGAGCACAATTGACAAAGCAACTGGTGTTCAGAAATAATCGTTCCTGAGTGATACATCAAGGCGCATTTGAAGCGTTCACAGTTCAAACATGAAATGCCAAACTTTGCCAGCATTATAGCCCTCCCAGACGTATTACGAAAACCAACGCTTGTGTTTTTCAAAGCATTGTTGAGTAAGACCATTTCGAAGTCCCTATCATGCCCCGTCTGGTTTGACACAAAGATTTTGGGAAGAAATGACGTATGGTTGACAACAGGCGCGGCCGCCGCAGGCATTGAAACCGCATCTTTCTTCTTGCATTGATTCACCGCTAAAAAGTTCTCATATTACAAATTATTTTCATATCTTTGCATCAGCGCATTGCTATAGAGGTTATGCTGAAAGACTTTGATGAAGCATTTTTGCTGAAATTCTTTTACTCTTATAGACTGGGTTACATTGAGGCATAGCCTTTCTTGTAAGAAATGGTTCTGCTATTTTCAAACCATTAGAACTGAGATTGGCACTTGATAAAAATGGGGTTGAATGGCCGACGTGTCCTCACCGCTACGGATAATTTAAATGAGCACAGAAACCCCACTATATATCTATTGCATGAATCCGAATATCTGCATGCCGCATGCACAAGACAGGATTGTATCGTCTTCTATTTTGTTTTCCAATGAAAAATTTGTTGCTTGCAAAGGTATGTATGGGCCCTCATCTAAGCCGACCGCTCTTGCCGCGCTGAAATGTTCGGCCTCGCAAAAGAAGGCTTTTTATTGCATATCTGTCATATACTCCTGACCTGCAAGTTTGATTAGGGCAGTTTCGACTTCGATATCTTCGGCCGCAGCCCCCGCAATTGGTGCTGCATGATGACCATGACAACCATTCCCCTCCAGGTGTACTGGTTATTGTCTGCGTTGTGGTCGTCGATGGTTGAGGTCCGACAGTCGTAGTTCCAGCTGCTGTTTCAAATGGAGCAGGTTACATGGCAGTCCAAGTACAATGCGAGGGTCATGATCAGCTCTTTTTATGTGCACATTTTGAAACTCGCATGCAACTGCCCGTCAGTCGTGTGAAGATTCCGGGGGGTGCGCTGCGATTACAACTGAGAAAGTCCTGATATATCAGGTTGTCCGATAAGTTCGTGCAACTTTTATGATGCAAAATTTACGGTTTCGCATTATAAGAGATTCACGAACTTACTGAGCAACCTGATAAGCAGGAGGGTTGTTCACAGCAATTCCTAGCTGAATAAATGTCGCACTTCGCTCAATTGTAATGGGAACAGTTGTAATTACAAGAGTTTAACGAAATAGGCTTAAAGGTGCACTGTGTGACTACGCCCCAGGCGCCGCAAGCGACAGCATATTCCGTTGACAAGTTATCACAATCACTGAAGGAATGATACTGTGAGGTGGCAATAATGCTAATTACAAGCGTTAAAAATTGCTTTGGCTTACCAGGAACGCATTCTTGACCGTTCGAAACGAACGAAGCGCAACAGGGAGCGTACTGAGCAGTGGCTGGTTGGGCTCCAATGGCTGTTTCGGTCACAGAAGAGCATGGCGTGGTCACTACTCTGCAAGTATTATCAATCATATTTGCAACCTCTCAAATTTAGATGTTCCTTCTACATGGTAACCCAGAGGCACTGCTTACTAGTGTAAGCTGACAGTAGTTTAATATTTCTAATTTGCAATTGTTCAAAATAAGCCAGCAGCTTCCACTCACAATTAGCATCTGAGGATGTTATTTGAAAAGTAGAGTTAAATTTGAGGGATTCTCGTGCAAAAATGCGGTAATCCTGGTATTACCGAGTGCACATCTTGCTGCTGTCAGAACTACAACGATAGTGGATATTCTTCGTGCATCTTTCAGGATTTATTACGCTTGTTAAGTCGCCGTTAAACTGGAACGACTGACTTTGGCTGCTTCTGCTCGTATCCGGGCATAAGTTGAAGTTACAAACTGTAAATTCGTAACTGCTACCTCGACAAGGTCCTAAAACAGCATCGGGCCTGAATAATATTCAGTTATAATCCATCATCATTGCTCCTACTCTATTCTGCCATACATATTTTAAGCAAAAAGTTCTGCTCGCAATTTTAATCAAAGTTATTTCTGACAAGCTGCTGGAAAATTGAAAGCACATCATTGCAAAAATCTCTTGCACTCTACACCATCGGGACAATCAATGAGATCTTATATCAGGCAGTAGAAACCGAGGTCTATCGTGGCAAATTACACCACTTTGTACGAACTTGCTCACTAACAACTGTTGACATATCATTACAGACACGGTTCGCTGCACCAGAAGCACCATTACAAAGTAAGTTTTAAAAAATCATGGTTTTTATAATACTTGCCACACACTGGCCACGGGTTAGAAATTTGCCGGATATAGACAGCCAGTGTCGTACCGTCAACGGTAAATGATAATTATTACCAGGCAGCCTCTTAATCACCACTACTGGAACAAAATCATATAAAAATCAAAAGTTACTTGACTTTTCCATGTTTATAGAAGTAATTATGATTGTCCCGCACAGTTAGAGTCTGACCTACCGCCTGTACAAGCACGGTTGCGGTATTTGCTGCCGCACGCGCCACATGCTTTTGAGCAATTGGACCAGCTGGACCAAGGACTCCAGCCGCTAGGTTTCGGCGCAGGTTGCGAAGTTGTTGGCAAAGTAGCTGTTGTTGGCCTGTTGGATTGTGTGATCGGCGCGACGAAATCTGGTGGATCTAAACGCTCCGTGTTCAGTAGAAATATTAATTACGACGATGTCCGTAAAAAATTGCATTAAAAGCTTATAAAACCTAGAATATGTGCGTTTGAACTAGACACTCCCTCAGAGAAAGTCCGCAGTCGGTAACCTTTGAAACTATATGTGTCTTGCACGATAAGTCTTGCTTTCCAGATTGCATTATAACATGCCATTTGCGCATGCGCAGCTTACAATAAAAAATTAACGCATGCGTGTGTAATGTGCTATAACGTAATCCGGAGAGTAAGGCGTATCGTCCTCGTTGATCGTGCACAGCAGAAAATGTACCTTGTCTGAACCGCAGCGAAAAGCGGCCGCCTTGTCCGCGAAACATGATGACCACCTTATTGGTAGAACTGCGGATCGGTCCACGGGGAGGTGACGAACACATCCTGAAAAAAGATAAATTAACGTTGTTTGTGCGCTGTCGCGATTAGTTTTATTACTGTACAAGCAGTTTGCAATTTTATTACAATTAGCAACTTTATTCGTTGAATAATTTCTACTTTTTCTGTTACACTCAAGCAGACCGCACCTTGCGCCGGTGTTGGCGATGTCAGGCCCATATCTGATCTCAATGTAATCATATTCGCACGTATTTTGTTCATCGAAGCTGAACTTGTCCATTTGGATGAAAACCTTTCGATTAGGAATCGCCTGAAACTGTAGTGGTGAAAGAGCAAAACTCTTAAATGGGTAGTAGTAGATAAGGACATTGTCAGACTGTTAAAAGAACATAACAGCAAGGAATATGTATCAAGCTTTTTTTAATCAACCCTTTGATCCCTGAGTCATGGTGGCCTGCCAAATGACATCACCCACTGCAGTTACATTACAACCATTTACAATATTTCCATTAATATGTCTTCGATTCTGTAATATATTTGTTTCAAAAGTTGTTCATATGCTAATTGACACTTCAGTCCATAAAATAGGATAACTCTGAGTACTGCCAAGTACAACTTTACAATTTGAAACGTTTATATTACCGACTCTCTGACTATCATGTGTAATTGTTTAAATGTATCGTTGGCCTCCCGGAAGCCGCACACCTCCTATTTCTCTCTTGCGCGTGCTTTACTGTATTCCACTGTACCAAAGAGCGTAAATATTGAAACAGCACACCTAACACACATACAACAGGCAGTATATAGCAGAATTCGGCAGCGCTAGAAAGGCGCATGCACTCTATTTCTACTTGGTAATCAAGAAAAAGTGCGGTCGCTCGTACAATAGCTGTATTTCAAAAGCCTACCGTAATGACCCAGTTGCAATTGCCAGTTCCACTCATCGAAATTGTCTGATACTGCGGCTTTGCGGTGAGGTCGATTGTACCGCATGACGAGGAAGTTGAGGCCGCCTTTTCGCACAGAGTACCGCCGAACGGCTCCGAGCAACGGCACACATTGCAGTTTTTCGGATCCGTATAGCCGTTGTGTTGGCAAGGCAACTTGGTACTGCATCTGTCTGAAAAGTATACCATTAGTACTTTAATGGGACACATTCACTGTAAAAAGGACGGTTTCTAAGTCAAATTTGTATGGAAAGTGCTTATATTTTAGCGGAAATGATGCAATATATACGAATTAAAACCAGTTTATCGCAAATCATCAAACTAACTATTGCAGTAAGCAGTGTTGATATTCTTGACATCGTAGAAGGAGAGGGCAACTCGCTGACCGATCGTGCCCATGTAATTCTTGTCAATCGTTTCAATCGTATTCTCATCGTCTCTTGAAAATGCCTATTTAACAAATTTCCGATATTAGAAGATCAGAATCGGAAAGTAACATTACGTGCTGCAAAGAAATAGCAAATCTGAAAAATTAGTCCATTATGAGACTTATTGATTTCTTATTTAGTTAAGACCATATCCTTAAGCACCACATTTCTAATTTGGTCAACTTTTCATAACACAGCTTACACTTCTAAACATATGGACCACACTGTAAAGCAGTCAAAATGGATGAGAGAGAGCGCCCTTACCGAACGTCCATAGTGCATTACGGATCCAAGATCGTAGGGGTAGCCATTAGCCTGAAAATCACGCTGACCCTCCATGCCGAACTGTCCCTCCATCCCATCTTTAATGTTCTGCGAGAGAACTTTAATGTAATTGTCGCGATCGAAACGTGACTGCTCGTGCCAAAACCCCAGCGAATGGCCTGAAATTTTCACTGCTGGATGCTTTTTCTCATTTATTGATCAAGTGTGAAGGCGTAATTCAAAATAAGCGCAACTGGCCAAAAGATTGGTGATAAAAGACGTTTTCAGATGGCGAGAGATTTGAATTCCCGCGCAGTGAAGTTAAGCGCTTCTTTTCAAAATTGTAGACTACGTACGCTTCTCAGTTTTGGGTTCTGTCCGAATTTCTGTAGCTTCAGAGGTGAGCAGATTCGAGCGCGAAGAGACAGTTGAAAAGTAAACGGGCACTAACTGAGATATTGGAATACAAGAATTTTCACAATTCAATATGATAAGGCTTCTTAAAAAAAGAGAGTTTGGCAGTTTTGTCTGAATTCGCTATAGTATATTTACGGTTGCTCAATGATCAAACTCCTCTATTTTATTCTTACTAAAATACATCCATGCTTACAAAGCCGCATGGATCCCGTATGTAGGTGAGCTCATTGGAAGATATATATTTACCCTAACTCCCATACGTGGGTTGACGTACATCTCTAACATATTATCTCATCCTTTTATTCCATATCTGTGTAAGTTCAAACAGCAATTTCTCCGAAATACATACCGATTTCGTGTGCAACAATGGCTGGAGAGTTGCATCCGCGGCCGATTGAAATTGTTTGTCTGCCTCCAACGCTACCGATATTCGAGTAGCAGCTGTAAAGCGTACGATAACATTTTCGCGTTAAAATAGCCTACTTATGGTGTTCTATAGTAACAACTTTTTGAAATTTTAACCGTTGATTTAGTTTTACAATATTTTCTAATTGAATTTAAACCGATTAATTTCATTCTTAGCCATTTGATAATTAGTTAGCCGCAAGTCAGACTATGCAATAGTTAGGCAAAAGGGATTTAATTAATATTCCATATTCTTGTATAATTATTAACCTAAATACTAGCTAAAGTTACCAGCTCATTCATCTCAAATTATCAATATTATTGGAACACCACTGAATAATCTTATATATCATACCCTGTTCCCTTGAAAAACTCGATAAAATCTCCGCTGCCTGAACGGAGTCGTTGGAATGAGATGCAGGTTAATTTTTGCCAAAGATTGATACCAGCTTGCACAGCGTTAGCATCAACTGCAAGTCAAATAATTGGTTTCTGTGAAGCATAAAGTTGTTCAATATATTCCTTCTGTTACCTCCACTTCCTGTGTTGATAGTATAAAGAATGGGGAATTTGGTCCAGCGCAGAGATAGTTCCGAAGTCAGACCTCCGCGTTTACGACGCGTCGATGTGCTATTCGCGAGGTCCTCGTGAGCGAATCTGAAAACTTGTTAACCGAGCAGTCGTGAACAGGCTCATTTGAGCGTAAATTTAACTTAAGCTGCAGTCTCTCGCACTCTTCGTGTTCAAAGTCGCTCGGATCCTTGGGTCAAGAGGTATCTATGTGGTGTGCCTATCTGAGACCTGTGCCTTTCTGGAACCCTATATTAAACCCGGCTGCGTCGCACTGCAGGTCTCTCCAAGGGCTTGTACCTAGGAGTGACCTACGTCATAGAACTGTAGTGCGACGAGCCGGGTTCCAGCAAGTCACAGGTCTCAGAAAGGCACACCACATCTATTCCTTCGGGGTGTACTGAACCGAGAGTCGATCAACTTTTAATCCCGCCATCGATGCACAAAGCATCATAGATGATATTTATCTAGCGCTCTATTGACGCGATGAATTTCTTTGTGGTACTCGAAACGATTGTACGCAAATGGAGAATGCTTAAAAGTGACATGTTCAACGAGTACTTGCATAGTATTAGCGCATTTTCCAACGAAATGCAATAATGTACCGCTAAGACTATCATTAGCACGATAATTTCGCTTTATTTTTTATCTTATTCTATTACTGTCTTATTTATTCATCTTCTTTTTTATTTCACTAGTTTTTTTTCATGTCTTACTCGGTCTGCCACTACGACGCTGATAAACTGCTCCTTCAGTCAGTGCTAACCCGAATTTATTGTTGCAAAGCTGGTCAACAACTTCTGACCAATGTTATATTTAATAGACTTCCGTGTGACTTACTCTATGACGGCTTTCATCTGATCTCTCGTGAGAATGATATCTCCCTGGAAAAGGTACGGAAGCTGGTCCGGTTCACTGTTGATGCTTTCTGAAATCAGCGTGGCAATATCGGGTTCCGACCGCTGAAATGTAAGAACTTCTTGGCTTTTTATTACCATCGTCATTTAATATTCAATAACAAGGGTATTTGATTGATAGCATGCATCGTTTATTGAAGCGTTCCCACCAAAATTTCAGAATTGATACCGAAATTGGACAATTTGCCATTTCAACTAATTAATACCTGATTCGATAAGTACTAATACTGCCTGTATTCGGCATTTAGTATCAGTATTATAATCGATAAAGGAACAGTACCGGTATCGGGATGTCGAACACATTTATAGTATCGTATATGCATGCAATCTTTACGAAACAGTGTCGGAAAAAATCATACATTTGGTAGTTGAAGTTTATCCTGTTGAATATTTCGAAGCGTACTCATCATTTCTATATACTCTATTAGTGTAATCTTTGTCAAAGTTGTTTGATTGATTAAGAGATTTGCCAGTACCGCATCATAACCCTTCTGAAAAGTAAAATAATATCTGTATGCGAAAGACAAAATGTGCATTATCTCAAACGTCGTTTATCAATTAATATCCATCGCTAGATATCAGTACATAAAACATGACTTAATTTGAATGTGCTACTTTTCTAATACATCTTTTCCGTCTACTTTAAGACATTTTCAAATGAGAAATATTCCAATTGAATGAGGAGGTTTGCTAAATCGAACAAGACACTTTGAGTATAGACTTGACTTGGAATGTAGGCTTGTTAAAGTAGAAATGATTTAAAAGAGTACATAGATTTGACGTCTTCATAAAATAACTCTAGAATCAGAGCCAATATTTTTGTGCAACTTTCTTAAACTTTTCAGTCACACCCTACTAAAACCTCACCATTGCCGTATTCATCATAACTTAAACATACCCGCTCCCAGTCTGGTACCGTATCGTTCCATGCCTCGCAAAGCGTTACACTCAATAAACTGAGAGAAACGAGCAACTGTAGCTGTTTCATTGTGCTACTGCTATCTGCAGAAAATCGATGCCGAACAAATACCAGGTTCAAGAAGTACAGAAAAGCCTTGATAAAGTTTCAAATTACGCTTTAACGCCTATGGGACACAATAGAGAAGTTTCCAAGTCTGTCCAGCGCTCGGCTCCAAACAGCCGAGAAAAGTGGAATTTAATTGCCAAATTGTCTTATATTCCATGGTTCCTGGCACTCGATCAAATTACTCAAACGCTCTAAAAATAAAAGTACAGCGCAACTGATCACGGCTCAGTAGAAAATACAATGCGAGTTGCGGCATCACGCGGCGCATAAGCCGATATGCGTACTGGTTTTATGCCTATTTGGGTCGATTGAACTACGCATCCGTATGCCCTGCGCTGCCTCACTGGAAGATTTTGCCCAGCAAAGCTCTCTTGAATCTGCTGTAGTTATTTACAGCATCGAGAGCAATTAGTTTCACGGTCAGTTGTGTAATCTCTTATACTAAAAGTACGATGGCAGAATACCGTGAACAAAATGTTGCTCAACATGATTTAATAAACTGTAACTCATAGCTTTGTTCTTTCTTTATTTTGTTACCATTCATGATACAACAATAAATAATCGCGTACCACACCTACAGAACAAAATAAACCGCAGTTACTCAGTACAAGTACAGAAAGAAACACAATACTGTAAAGGGTGGCGCAAAAAGTTCTGAAAACACTTTTGTTCGTTCGTTTGTTTAAAATTCTTATTCGACC
Organism: Plectus sambesii; assembly: GCA_002796945.1. Classification (NCBI taxonomy): domain Eukaryota; kingdom Metazoa; phylum Nematoda; class Chromadorea; order Plectida; family Plectidae; genus Plectus; species Plectus sambesii. The sequence goes on from NIUQ01004227.1 coordinate 10,851, forward strand.
TTCTGCGTCACCCTGCATACCTTGTCAGCACGACGCAAAAGGGGTTTATAAAGTAGTTTAAATCAAATTTACTGCTTGCATGAACTACTCAAACACAAAATAATTCATCGTTAACGTGTAACATACTTGGTCGCCAGGATCCTATATTTCGTCTTAACATTTTGATATTTACTTTTATTTTATTTTACTTCGTCAAGACTACAGCCGTACCTTGATGAAGGACGATTCACATGGAAATAGTATGCAGATAGCGGGCAACACTTGATTATCACCAGAATAAAATTAGTTTGAGGAATAGGAGCAAATATTAGAAAACAAAGCATAATAAACTGAATTCGAGTTCTTTTTTGTAGCGGAACAGCGATTCAATAGTGCGATGTCTTAAATGCAAAATAAAGCGATTAACGTAATCGAGTTATCGGCTAGAATGAACTGATGCTACTGAGCACGCTGATCGCTGTGAGTTGAATTGCTTAAAATGTCACCTGAATTTGACTTAATCAGCTAGTTTTGGTTTCTTCTGCTATTTGATGATACATTTTTTGATGGCAGAGCATATCCTGCTTGTCATTTTCAAAAGCAATTCAAGAAAGAATACGACATCAAGACCAAGCCAAAGGCCAAGAATACCTCCTAGTGCAGTTACAAAATTGTAAAACGACCATTCAAACTTTTCCGCGTATAACTGATACTGAAATCTGGGCGTGCGGATTATAAATTCCGCTTGGCAACTGCTGGAACTGTGCTGAATATCGTAACTTATATCGTAGCGCACGCGTTCGCAAGACATCAGGCAGTCTTTTATGCACTCTAACGCGGCATTATTTGATATAATTGAAAAGCAGTGATCATATGCCGACCATGTACATAGGGGTCTGAAAAGTAATTTTCGTCAGTCTATCTCATTGCAATGCACAATTTACATCATTTTTTGTCAATAAAATAAAAATGAAGCGTGGTAAGGGAATGCTGCAGCATATACCTAACCAACTTTTACCAAGTCTCGTGCTCTATCAACTAAAGAGCGGTCAGTTATCGCATTATAGGTTAAAAGATAAGTATTAGTCGATCTTTACCTTTTACTGTCTATATTTGAGCTGCTCGTGTTACTAGGAGAGCATCCACATTGTTCTTCGATGACTTTCAGTCGACACTCATCTTGGCACCTTTCTGGAGTGATTGTTGATGAACATCGCTGAACTCCATCAACGATTTCAAGCATTTTAGTTCGTTCAACGATGGAAATATCAGCTGCAGTTTTGGTACCCAGTGATGATTGTAAGTAGTAATTCATATCAGTGAAGTTAGCGCCTGCAGCTCTGCCAAGCAAGTCGATCGTAAAAACGCAACTACTGCCATTGCATGGCTCAGAATCTACGCAGCTGATGTTAGGGAAAAGAGTTTTGTCGATCTCGAATATCAAGAACTCTTTTGGAGATGTTAAGGAGATAGCACTCTGTGGCAGCTTATAGCAGACTTTTTCCTGAGATACAAATGTTATTTGACTGATTTCAATGTTATATGCCGTTAGAGATTCATTTATCATTATGAACTTTGTGACATTTATGAGATATATTTTCCTTAGTTCCTCGCTAAATTTTTGTCGTAATTCGTCAATACTGACATCCAGCTGTTCAAGCTTGTTGCCCATTTCGATGACCGGTATATAAGTCTCGCTCACTGAATCCAAGATTGCTGTGAAAAGCAAATAAGCAAAATCAACATTTTCCATGTTTTTAAATCCTTCAGCAAATAAAAAATATTTTTGAGCTATTTTCAACATAGCTGTTGACCATGATGTATTCAGTAAGTAATGTTTATCAAGTGAAAATTCACTAAGGTTTGTATAATTTCGCTTCAGTATTAATTTATCATCCAAAATTATATCGCTGTCAACTAACGGAATGCAAAGAGTCGCCGCTGGAACATCAAACTTTTGATCACGAACCGTAAAGGAGGTCGATCCCATTTGTGTACTACGAAACTGCTCATAAAATCCAAAGCACATAATTATCGTGAAAATGGCGAAAAGGGCGTAAACTACCATCCAAAGTAGCCGCTCAAAAATTGTTTTGATAATAAACGGGTTTGAAGATTTGCCAGCAGCTTTAATGCGAAGCACATGAGCAATGTATTTCAGCAAGACACGCCTGCCAGAATTTTTCTTTATAACATTGCTCTTTGGAACGCCTTTCTTCCGCTTGAGACATGCATCAATCGCAAACATTAGAGGCGTGAACAATACTGCAACCAGGAATGTGACATCTAAGCCAAGCCAAAATGCCAAAAGTCCACCACTGTTGGCCAGAAAGTTGCCTCTCGTCATCGCCTGCCTTTCAGTAAATAACTGATAAACAAAATTTTTGACCACAATGTTGATTTCTTGTGACCCATTCTCTTCTTGTTCAGAGGCGGTCATAGTGCTAAACGTGTATGAGAGCCGGCTGCAGGAAGGCAGTCGGCATTTGTCGTTGCAATCGGTATTTAAACGAAAACCGATAGATTTTAGGCATTCGCTATATTCTCTCCATGAGCAGAGCACTTTGTTGTCGCTCTCTTGATTTATATCTAAAGTAAAACGGTACCTTTGTTTTTATTTCTGGAGCTCAGTAGCAGTATATACATGATATTAAAGAAGCCAAGAAGGAGCGACAAGGCATTACCTTCATTTCCCTTTCAAAGATGGGCGTGGGGCTATGGGGCACTCACACCCTCCAGAAACCCAACTTGTACACTCAAACATCTACAAGTGCTGACCTATGTCCTCACATCGACGAAGAATAATTGAGACTGGCTTTTGAAAACTTCCCCGTTGTTCTCATGATAATTTAATTTAATTTAATTTAATTACGAGATAGAGACGTATGGGAGACGTATTACCGGATTTTCTAAAAAATAAGCCCCGGGCTTATTTTCGAGAAATGCAGAAATCGTAGTATTTTGCCCTCCAGTTCATTAAAAAGCATTTACATATAATTTATGAACATACTGTCCAAAAAGTAAACCTAATGCACTCAATAATACAGTAGGCGGATAAACGCAAACGAATTCGATTTTTCACCGCGTGCTTTGCGGTAATTTTATTGCAAAATTGTGTCGTACTGTAAAATAATATGCGTATTTAATTACGCCCCGGGCGTATTTTCGAGAAACTCCGGTAGGTTGAGCACTAAGTCCTGCACATTTCTCGTATAAGGCTTTAAGGTCTGTTCTCCTATTTATCACAATGCCCCAATCGACCAACCCAGCGCGCCAGTTCCTATGAGGCATCAATATTGAGATGCCTGGTTATGGAAAGAATCGCAGCATTCAAGTCTTTTTTATGTAATATACACCACAAGACAAGCAGTTTTACCTTTTTCCTTTGATGGAAACGTTGTACAGTTGTCACAAAGGTTTGCAATCATGCTACTTCGGCATTCGGAAAAGCAGTCCATTGGTAAATTTTTTGCATTACACTCGGTTAATTCTAGGTTTTTTTCGTAAACTGACTTGTAATCAAATGTAACGTCAAGTGTGCGATTGTCCTCAAGGAGCACATCTGCGAGTAAATCGAAAGAGTTTGCTG
>NIUQ01004228.1:0-14469 GCA_002796945.1 Plectus sambesii
ACGGCAAATCGCAAAGTGTCTCTTATATCCGGGTTTTACTGTATAATAAATTATCCTGAGCAACTCTGCTCTCTCAGCATTCTCCTTCACAATACATACACGTGATTAATAAGAAGTCGTAAATTGGCGCTTTCTCAGGGAGAGAGGAAACGATTGCAGCGTGCAATAATAATAAACATCATTTTTTTGTATTAAATTTCATTTCTCGCAAATATCCTTTCAGGCCTGGATGTACAATCATATTGTAAATTAACTGGCATTAGTGTTTTCGAAATATTTGCCTGATCCCATCTTCGTTTCATTTTTTATCAATCGATAAACGCGAGTGTACCTGAACAAGACAGAAGAAGCGGCGTTTCCACTTTTTCCAAGCGATGCGACCAAGTGCGTAGCAATACCCGCAATACTTCAAATTTGGCGGCTTCTCCACCCGAATGGCAATACGAATTTTCAAATTTTGATCGGCGCTGTTCTTCGTTACAGTCATTTTGTACCATTCGGGGGTTCTTGCACAGTTAGGTGTTGGACGGATAATCACCTAAAATAAAAATACAAGAGGTCTGATGAACATATCTTCGTCCACTATAGGCCCACATCTGCGATTATCGCTGCTTTTCATGAATTCTCTTTGGCATCAATGGAATCAACTTACTTTTCCTAATTCTTTATCTTCCAGCGACACTATACTCTTCACTTCTGTATATAATTTCACTTTGACGATTGGAAGCGGATGCTTGGTGGAGAAATCGCCTTGCGTATCCCAGCTAAAAAATAATTAATCATAGCAGCTCGAGAAACAAAGTCAAAAGATTACGAAGGCTTTGATGCTTCGGCGTGATCTGTTTGCAATTTAGAACCGCCGTCCACCTCCATAGTACAGTACACAATGCGATTTGCAGCGACCGATTGCAATCCCTGCACTTCCATGACAACAATCTGCAACAATCACGTGTAAAGAAATGCTGAATTATGCCTTTCAGAACATTTTGCTAGTAAAATAGAATCGTTTACTTTACAGCTACGCTTTGACTTTGATAAAAACTTTAACAGAGTGTCAAGTGCGCGGGCACAACCCTGAATAAGGACCCCTTTTTAGGCCCGCGCCATCTTGCTTTGTTATCGTTGTTCATGTTGAGTTCCCGTTTCGGATGCTAGCTAGCTAATAAAACCGTTTTAAAGAACCAGACTGAAATAACATCGTATCGTGGTCTAGGGGGGAGGGCCCGCCCCTCACCACAACATGGAGAATCCCTCGCCGAGTCTGGAATAACTCTGTTCGTAGGAGCGTCATTCGCTCGATTCGATAGAATCGGAAGTGAATATTGCATCATGGACGGAGACCGTCATCATCAGGGCAGTTCCCCTTCGATAGAAGCGGGTGAACGCCATAATGTTAGTGAGAATGATCACTCGATAGAGTCCGATCATGTGATCGCCCTTGTCGACACCGATTGTGTCGACAACGAACGCGACGACACAACGCCTGGTTTACAGACCGCGCGCCATGACGCCATTACTGTCGAATTGAGTACAGCTCACGGACGAGAAATCGATAAACTGCAAACGCAGTTGATCGCGCGAGAACAAACAGTGACCGAGCTTAATGAGCAGCTGAATGAGATGCATGCCGAACGGGCGAAAATGCAGGAGCAACTGTGGGACGAAGCAGAGGAATTGCGTCGACGTTGGTCGAACCTCGCCACGCAACACAATGTGTTGTATGAGCGTTTACAGGTGTGTGAGCAATCTCTTAGGCTGAAAAACAACGAGCTGGCAGAGGCCGCTCGTAAGATTCATGTCTTAGAACGAGAGCGCGAATACACAGAAATCGCTCTGACTGCCAAGGTAGGTAGTCGATCGGACCAGTGCATGGGTCATTCGGACCAATTGCATTCGGCGTCCGTCAGGCCTGAGGTTACGCAGCTTCTGTCGCGCATCAAGTCACGAAGCACACCGGTCGAGAGTCGTCCGTTGTCGCCCACGTTTCACTCGAAGGTGCAGTTGCCTAGTTTAGTTCTGGCGCGAGAGACGAACGAGTCAGTGCAGCACCCCGATTTGGTCGTTGCCGCATTATTGCAGCAGATGGCGTTGACGCAGCAGACGTTGGTGGCTTCACTCAGTAGTCCCTCGTTTTCGGCTCATCGAGCGCTCGATGCTCAGGCCATGCCGCGGTTCTCTGGAGATCTTTTGGAACGGTCGTTTGACCGTTGGGAAGCAGATTTCGTTGATTTCACTTCCCTTGTAGGTGCGTCAACTGACCAACAGAAACTTTGGTGGTTGAAGTGCGCTTTGAAGGATCTCGCATTGAAATACTTTGACAATCTACCAACGATCGTACGAAACGATTACAACGAGTCCATGGCGAAACTGAAAGCGCGATTCGTCAACACACAGTCCTTGACGAGTGCAATGACTGTTTTCACCAGTCGCACTATGCAACCCGACGAATCGGTGATGGAATTCGGAACGGATCTGGAAAGGCTGTCGCGCTCCGCTCTCATCAAAATGGATGCCGAATCGGCCGACAGCATGTTAGCCGCCATCTTCTCCAGGAACATCTTGGATCGATGGCGAAACGCGTCCCTCCATGAACAGGATAGTGCGTCATTCGAACAGCGGTTCAGGAGCGCGATTCAGGAAGAACAGCGCGTGAAGGCGTTCAAAGCGTTAGGCACGGACAAAGAGGGAGAGAAGAATCCTACAGATTGGTCGAATCATTTTTATGCAGAGACGCGCAAGTTTTCCACGAATCCTGACAATGCGTCACACCCCAACGAACAGACGACCATTGCTTCATCAGCCTCTGATAGTCATACGACTCAAATTGGGGCGTCACCGTCCTTCTCGGCCGCCAATCGCACTGAACCGCGTAGAAGCGCACAAGTACAGTTTCAGAGTTATAAGGATGAATGCCGCGATACAGACGGCAGTCCTGGATTCCACAATCGAATTCTCGATTGCCCAGACCCATCACGACCTCACAATCAATCAATGATGAGGCAACCGAATGCTCACGCCATGTCTGCAGATAGACCAAGCACATTGTCGCTGTCCACCAAAGAAATGCTTTTGCAATCAAGCGCAATGCTCTTGGAGTCTCGTGATTTATCAACACCACGACCGTTCATTGACATTTTAATGGGCCTGGCAGGATTGAAGCAGTCGCCGCTAGCTGTCAGCGCGCTCGTTGACTCGGGCTGCTCGTCCAGTCTTATTTCCTTCGATCTTTGCACTGAATACTTGAAAATGTTCAAAGGGGTGATTAATGCACATGATGTGCTCGTAGACACACGCCTGGAAGTCAGAGGCGTATTGGGCACACCACTGACCGTCGATGTCGCGCTCCGGGTTCCGTTGCAATACAACGAATACCACAGCGAGTGCTTGTTATATGTCATGCGTGAGGCGAACCACCCGTTCCTGTTAGGAACAGATATATTCCCACTGTTGGGCGGGTTGAATAACCTACTCGGGGGAGTCAACTTTGCCGCGATCATGGGTCCTACTCGTCCGATTGCCACCCCCGACGTTCACGTCGTTGAAGCGCGCGATCTGATCCATCAAGCATGGCAAGTACTTGACAGCAAAGACGCCATAAACAGAAAATATCAAACAGTTGATCCATCGCCAAAAGTAAATGCGGCCAATGCGTGCTTCGCGACGCTTTCTCAACCGCAACTCCTTCACACCGGCCGCACGACCATCAGCTCTGTTGACCTCAACAACGAATTAAAATTTGCTGACAATGAAGTCACATACTTCCGTTCAGATGTCGGATTATTCCAACAGACAGGTTTGGACTGTCCGGACGCAATCATCTCGCCCAGAGAGGGTAAAGTGAAGCTCTCCTCAAAAAACTGGCTGACACAGCCAGTAAGGCTTGAAGCCGGCCAACTTATTGGCATGGCCGAACCGGGCGTTCTTTCACACCGTCACGAGAACGAGGTGGAGATTAGTCTGGCAACCACTGCTGTTGCAGCGAATAGAGCCAAGCATAAACCATACATGAATGGTGGTTGGCATACGTACGACGATGCGTACCTCCTTCGATCGCAAGAGCGCATCGACCAGTTGCACAAACAGATCGGCCTGAATAATTCGAACCTCAATGACGAGGAACGTCGTCAAGTTCGGGAGCTTTTGATGGAGTACGCTGATGTTTTCGCCCGCACAGACGACGAACGCGGCGAGAACGATTGGTATAAATTCATCCCCAATCACAAGTCGACCGGCGCTATGCCACTCAGCGGCGACGATCTGCCCTCAAAACCCTATCGCTGGCTCCAGGTCCTCGCCGAGTTGAATCCGAAAATTCGTTACCGCGCTGGTACCCTGAATGTGGTCGCAGACGCCTTGTCGCGCCATCCTAGTTCACCCGCCATGGATGAAGAAGGCAACGAGTCGCGAGGCCGACCGAGAGCCCCGCCTCGGCGGTGGCGTGGGTCGCGCCTCTTCCATCAGCCATCACCATAGCTAATGTCTCGCCGACCAGGCTCTTCCGTTTCACGATCGTCATGTATGAATTGATGAAATATCTTTGTGTGTTCAGTTCGAATTTCAGTTTTCGTTGTTGAATCTCAGTTTTCGTTGAATTCCAGTTTCGTTGTTGAATCACAGTTTCCGTTGTCGAATCTCAGTTTCCGTTGTCGATTCTCCGTTTTTGTTGTCGAATCGCCTTCTTTCGGGGTCGCTTATGATCGTTCGCTGTATCAGTTTCACCCCTCGCGTGGCTCGTTCTTTCGGATAGATTTGTTCGTTCATGTATTCGATTCGAGTTCACATTTTATTGTCTTCTTTGGTCGCGCACAGTCCTTACATTATATTTGTTCGCGTTCGCGGGCCGAGGTCGTCGATCGGCCCCCCCCCCCCACTTCGCCGCTTTCTGTCGGGGCGACAGCTCGTTTCCATAAAAAGGGGGGTTGTCAAGTGCGCGGGCACAACCCTGAATAAGGACCCCTTTTTAGGCCCGCGCCATCTTGCTTTGTTATCGTTGTTCATGTTGAGTTCCCGTTTCGGATGCTAGCTAGCTAATAAAACCGTTTTAAAGAACCAGACTGAAATAACATCGTATCGTGGTCTAGGGGGGAGGGCCCGCCCCTCACCACAACAAGAGGGGCATTTTTTTAACGTCTTCTCAATAGTAAGCCTGGGACATATTTTCTGGTTTTATATCCAAGACTGATAACTCCTTTTTCCTCAATAGGTCCTTTGCCTATTTCATAAAACTGTTCGTGAATTGAGACTTGAGGAGCTAGTTTGAGCTCTGCGCAGTAGTCACCGCATTATCATACGCGAAATATGATACTCAGGTGCAATAGGGACTCAATATCTCAATTCTCAATATATTGCAGTTTTATGAACAGACCCGCGGGTCTATTTTCGACAAAAATCGGTAAACACTGTCCTGAAAAACTGATATTCTGATAAAAGAGCTAAGCTGAACACATTCCCTCGTGTCAAAGCTCTATTGAACCTATTACGCACCTCCATGTTGAAAGTGAGCACCACGTCATTTTTTGTCAGAGCACAGTCTCCATCTTCGCTGTCCGTTTTGTTGAGCGAACCAGAACTTGTTCTCCTTTTGAGACTAAAATGTGATGCATAATCGATTGAAATGGTGCCAGATATCTGCAGAAAATAAAAAGACTAGCGCAGGCGTTCCTAGTAGCAAGCTGCAATTGCATTCATATGCGTCTAAATGTTCCTCTGGCATATCAGCAGGTGAGCACAATTTCGCAAAAATACTGTGAAAGTATGCAGTTTGCTTTTCGTCAATCGAGCGAAAAGAAAACAACCGCATGCCCCAAAATTACATTACGATAGCTAAGAGCGCAACTATTCCCAATCTTGCTAGGCGAAACTGTCATAAGCAGCTAAAATAAGAAAGAGCGCAGCAACGGCGGTGGACACAGAGAAACCATAGGTCGAAACCGCACCTGTTGAACAGTGACAAATCTTCAATACTGCGAGATCTGAAAAGCACGCATCCGTTTAGCTAGCAGGCAAGGGGTTAGAGAGGCATGAGTGGTGAGGGCAGAGTGTACGATCTGAGACGCCGAAACGAGAGCTCCACCATTTCCAGCTATGAGGTCTGCGTCACACCCGCTGACCAAGACACTGTCGAGATCACTCGGCTATTTTACATAAATTCTCATTGCATTTGTTAAGAATTGCGCGAAAAGAGAAATGTGGTGTTGATTTTTGCTTATTTAGAGATTATTGTTCAAAGTAGCGTTAAAACTTCCGCCTTCACACCACCCCCTATAGGATGACGTTTTCGGCTTTCCGTTAAACTCGTGGCGCGCTGGTTATCAGGTCGCAGGCTGTGGTGCGGACTTTAGCTCGAGACAAGGTGGGTTATTCATTTTTGTGAAATGTGAACACGATAGCGTTCGCACGAACACTAACAATGCTCAACAATCTAAACCATTTTAAGTCATTTATTTATGTTGGCGGGATTTATTGTCTGCGAGCGCTGCAAATTATCGCTCCTTTTGCCCAACGTTAAAGAATTTCGCGTTGCTCTCGCTTCGGTGGATCGGACTACGCTACGATATACGCACATTGACGCAGAGTTTTGCTTGCCCGAAAATTGCTCCTCTNACGTTAAAGAATTTCGCGTTGCTCTCGCTTCGGTGGATCGGACTACGCTACGATATACGCACATTGACGCAGAGTTTTGCTTGCCCAAAAATTGCTCTTTTGAATTATCAAGGAATTTTGATGAAATTATTAGATACAGGCAACCAAATTTTGCTTCAAGTCTCATAATTGCTGCTGAATGGCTGCAAAACTCCGCAGTTTTGACGTATTGATAGGGTAGAAGGGTAGCATTCAGCAGGCAGTCATGCCGAGCCGTGAGAAAACGCAAGCAACTGATGCGTGTATGCTGATGTGCTTGCTGAGTGTGTGAGCTGGAAAAGAAATAAACATGAACTGAAAAGACCTTTGGTTGAAATGCTTCCACAGCACCATCAGATATCCCGACTCCCAAGCGAATCCGACGGCGACCACAAAGTTCGAACTCAGGATTCCAAAAAGAGAAAAGAAAGAGTAAAATGAGAAGTAGAAGAGTGAGTGAAGACGCGAGGAGTCAGTCAAAAGACCGCTGAGAAGGCGCGCTAGCAAGCACCCATCCCTTTTAATTTTCCAAGTTAATCTCACTGTTCTGGTATTCCTAGCTTCGTTGGAGTTAGAAGGCGCTGTTGAACATAACTAAAAGAAATTATACGTATGAAATACGCACTAGATGAAAGTGGCGACTAACCAGCCCATGACCCAATAATTTATCTCTTAACGCTTCCCAAAAAAACCAAAACGTGTGCTATTTGTGCAGTGCTTTTGTCAAATGTGCGAAAATCGCGGCGGCCTATGGCGGCCATAGGCGCCTGGCTCAAGCCATGTCAGCAAATTGCGAACGCAGCACGCACGTACATACACATTAGCCCGTTTTTCGAATAAACACAAACACGTGAGCCGCGCCTACAAAATTACAAAATGAACTTGAATTCAAATTATCGTCTTTCAGGTTTATTTGCGCGAATATAAAATTTCAAAAATATGATTTCAACGAAGTTTCAGCGAGATTCTTCGCGATAATGGCAGCGCGCCACTTACCAACTCCACCGCACGCGCTGACATCACGCAATTTTGTGGGCGTGGCTTGAGCGCCTAAGGCCACCAGAGCACGCTGGGATTTTCGGCCTTTCATGTATTCAAAACATTATTCCATGATGCCAATTAGGTACTGTGCTTTACAATAACTAAGTGTGCATCCGATCAGGCAGACTATGGCATTCAGGCTAAGTCTCGACAGTAGGACGACACCACCACATCTACCGCGTGTTCCACTAAATACCGCCGTGCCGGTGTTGGGATGCCGACCAATCAGAAGAGTGCGGCAAGGGCACGCGCCGACCAATCGCGGCGCGCAGGCGGAAACGCCGCGACCGGTGGCGCCACCTGTGCGGACAACGGCGGAAACACGAACGTCGGTGATATGAATTAGTGTAAAAACGTCCTGCCGTGGACTCTTACGTACAGTCGCAAATACCTAGACCGGCTCCGCTCTTTGGTCTTCCGCGAGCCACCGCCGCCGCTTCCCTTCGGCGTTACGGGCACCGATTCCAGGTTGGAAATAAGGAGGTTGATCGACGATCGCACTTCGTCAATGTACAACGTCTCCATGTCTTTCACAACAAACTTTGGCATCATTTTTCTATCCTAAATTGTATCATTATCACTATCGCACAATGGAAGATCGAATTTTCCGCTGTTTGATAGCATTACTATATACGGTTAAAGGGGGGGGGGGGTTTCGGTAATCGCAAACTGTTGAGAATGTACTGTAAATTATTTAAATAGTTGATTTGTTAGCATGACTAGAAATTAACCTGGACAAGAGAACGATGCTAACAATATAAAAGCGCTGAAACTTTTCAGTTTTTTAGCAAAAATCCATTAACTATATGCACGAATTTTGCAGCCCAAATCGAAAGTTCGGTTCGCGAGCTCGTTCCACTTACCCTGGACATATTTTTCACTGTTTCCTCCCTCGTCGCGACTTCTCTTCGAATAGCTGCAGCTTGTTCGTCAGGGTTTTCCAGCTGAAACGAGCGCGATTCAACGATAGGTAAGGTCAAACCGAGCATAAATATATATTTTTGATTGAAAATGCAACGAAAAACATTGTTTTACCTGAAGGGCGTTAAAGATGATTTGATGTTCGAATTTTTTAACGCCCAGTATCTGCTGGAACATATCGTAAAGCTGATCTTTGCCCAGAATCAGGTCGGCATTGGCTTGTTGCGATCCGCGAATGCGTGTCCTAAATTTATTCCGCATTTTTCAGGATAAAAACTGTTCCTGATTGAGACATCCAGGTTATTCTTTACGTTTCTCTCTGAATAGTTAAGTCCTACCGTCATAATGGGCTTCTCAAAAAACGACATATTACACTTGAGAGCTTAACTATTGCCATAACTTCGTTATTATTGACTTCGGCAAGCAATACTTTTCCACTAACCTAATATCGAATATATTTCCTCCACCTTCACTGATATAAAGGGCTGGTTTCACATCGCGTACTTTAACTAAAGTCGGACTTTACGCAATGATGAAGGAAAGACCTTAAGTACGACTTTAGCTAAAGTACGCGATGTGAAACCGGCTCAAACTCACCGAGGTAACACTGCCAAAGTTATAAACCAGAATAATAATAATAAATTAGATTTCACACCTGACAGAGCGACTCTGAGCATTTTCCTCCTCGCCGCGGAAGATTGTGTCGAATTTGGTCATCCACGAGTTGAGTACCGTGTCTTTGCTGAGACCATCGATTTCTGGAAGACTGCGTATCCTCTTCTCGACGTTGCACCGGAACACCTCGCGGAAGTCGTGCGCGGAGAAGCCGCCCGCCTGCACCACCTTCTGCACACGCTCCGATTTCAGGAATACCTGCAGAACTTCTTTTGGACTGTTTCGTTAAAGCTATCTACAGATATTGCAAACTAAAAATGCCTTCTTGAATCAGCATCACTCAGAAAAACAACAAATTTCTGTATGCTTCGAATAGTTCTCCTTTTCTCTTTCGGTCTTTGTCGGAGCAAGTTATTCCTCAAAAAAATCGATAGCTCAGCGGGCACACTGTCAGTTGTGCGCGGCATTAGAGAGCTTAACGTGCAGACTGCTAGCCTAACGGTCGACTGCATTTTTCGTTATCATCAGCGTTAGCTAATCCCAATTAGGTTAGTTGTGGCATGAAGAAAATGCCACCTTCAAAGCGACATCGGCAGACAGCGTCTTATGCTCGGGTAGTTTTAATTGCACAGCATCGAATCCTCCATTTAGTCGCGCCTAATGAGCACAAGACGCTTGGAAATATGAGAATGTCTCTATTGCCTCGTCAGTTTTGCCTACGACTAATATCACTACGTGATCTACGCTACAACTTGCCCGAAAAAATGAACCATATCGACGATTCACCGCATTCTATTGTGACAGTTTGTCACGACGTCACACGCAACCAATATTGTAGAATACTATGCAAAGTCTTAATTATGCGCGAAAATTTTCGAGAGTTATTCCCTCTTAATATTTTCAATAGTTCAGGCTGACTAATTTTTGTCGTACGAACTAACAGATGCTTGAAATTATTTGCAGCTTAGGCCTATGCATATCAGTGCGCTCTGAAAACTAACCAGCAACACGCATGAACTCTTTCGTGCCAAATGGCAACGTACGAGTGTTCTGAGCACGACAATCATTTATCAAGGATAGCTGCTTTTATTTGGGTATATCCGCTTGACTTCTATCTCATGCACAGAGACTCAGATACCAGCGCGCTACACATCCTAGTCCTCAAATTCGAAAAATTCCTGTCTCCTCTGCGCAAGCAGCATCTAAAATAGCTTACTTGCACTTCAAGAAGGATACTTTGAGAAAAAAAGACGCATTTTATAATAGTTTCGCTTGAAAACAGTACTCTTTATATTGCAAAATGTCCTATTTGATAAGGAGCGCCTTCTTATTAAGGCGGAGAGGTGCCTACCTCGAAATAGGAGTCGATGGCTTTGGTGAATGCCTCGTCAGCAGCAATTTGCGTCTCGCCCTTGAGAAAGCTTTGGAAGCGATCCTTGATCTTGGCAAGTTCCTGCTTGTTCACTTTTAACTGCCTTCTCGCCATGTCGGTGGGTTGCTTAGCGTTAAAATGGTAGGAAATGCATCTGGTTACGAACACATAGAGTTGCAGCTTTTGCTTTCGATCTTCTTCGTCTTGCTCCGCTCTAAATGTTCATAAAGTCAATCTATGGCTCGACAATATTGCATCAGGGTATTAATACTGATTCTTATTGCATTATAAGCGTAGATATATACCATTTTCACTTGAATAGGAATACTTTCTAAATCAGCAAAGATATTTTTATGCGAAATTTGCTTAAATACGAGTCAAGTTTGATTTGAAAGGTGTCGATTTGGTTTGAAAAATGTACTACTTGATTTGGGAAGTAACCTTACAAGAGTGTAAACGGCATAAATGATATATCCTTCGAGACACGAACCAACGCTGCATGCAGGTTTGAAATCAACTTTAAGTCTTAAAATATACTATCAAGGATAATAACTGCGAGCGCAACGACAAAATAAAGGCCACAAAGGTAAGTGGTCTGCAATTATTTTGGCATCCATTCTATTTCTGCATGCGCTGGCGTTATTTGTAGACTACTTCCTTCTTAGAATAACAGCAGCTCTTAAACGGACTCACAATGACGCAATCACTCTCGGCCGCGAATGGTGCGGCTCCGAACTGGCGCCGACAATGATGTAAAAGGCTGCGAAAGAGGCCAATTATTCGCAGCCATTGGCGATCGCTAGAGTTCGCCGAGGACCAAACTTTTGCGTGCGAAGGGTTGCGAACGCGTGGGGGATAGAAAATTTGCATAATGACAAATGATAGTATACGGTGAGCACCGCGGAAATACTGTACAATCGCGCCATTCGGATATGAACAATGTGAAAAATGCAAGAGGCGTACTTTATCCTTTCCTCTTCTTCTTTGCTCATTTTCTGATGAAAGTGCTGCGGCGGCTCAGCGACTTGCGGCGTCATTGCCTCTTCCTCTTCGTCGTCTTCAGAGCCATCCTGCGACGAATCTAGACCAATTTTCGCTGGTCGATTGTTTGCCACCGGCACGGGTGGACGGACCTGAAATTACTTCCCTTAAATTCTGACCATACTGCAATGGGATATTGTTAAGAGTGTAATATAGCTGCGCTGCTGAAATAATTCTTGCCAGATTCACATGCATTACGACGGGAATATATTTCATTCTCACTTTAATAAAGATACTCTCCATACCAACCAGGATACTTGCCAGTTCAAACAGGACGTTTTCCAAATCAAAGAGAACACATTTCAAGTCAAAACAATATGGGAAATTTTCTTATTGATAAGTATCTTGTTTATATTGAAAATATGCTTAGTAGAGAGGAAATGGCATAATAAATAATTCTTCGTCAAATCTGCCAGAATTATTACATCAGTGCAACTACGTTATGTCGTTAAGTGCCGCGTGTTTAACAGCAACTGCAAACATATTGAGGCGCGGCCATTCTATCACAGCCGATAAAGAATGCATACCAAATTTGTTTTTACGCTCAAGTAAACAACTTGTTTCGCACGCGGTTCATTTATCAAAGTATTATTAGCACCCAGTTCTGTGAAGGCTCGACTTTAAGGAAATCGAGTAGTGCTGGTAGCGTGCTACATTTATATGCTCGACGGAACATTACTCTACACCTCTAATAATAACGGCGCGCTATTCGAATGTAAGGTCTTCTGGGAAACGGAATGATCACTCTTGTTTGAGTCATGATTTGTTTGCGAGAACGCTTGTACTTAAAATGGCTCAAAATCAGACAAATTAACGCTTACGGAGACCCTGGGCTTGTTCTTTATCGTATAATTTTCTTAAAGTTCTACTAAGGAGATTTACTTTGCGTTAAGTACGACGACAAATATGGTTTTTACCATGTTTGCCATGCAGTCAATCCGATATGACCATCGCATTATCAGCATTTCTTCTTCTTTTCTCAAAGATGATATCGATAACATGGCAAAAAAGAAAAAATAAGCGAAAATTAAAATTCGAATTAAGCCATAGCTTTCCTAATAAAATGGGGTGCGTCAACGTTCTGCGTCAGTTGAATCAATTGGAAGCGCGCTCAGCCCCAAAAACACGACAGTAATCAATACGTCCGCGCCGGTACTGGCGTCTTCTTTTTTGTGAGGGGAAATTACCGATCGGCTGTGTGTGTGCCTGCTGTCCACGTCAATAAATCTACCGCTCAATAATGCATAGGGCGTTGGCGAAAAATGGATCGCGACCTAAATACACCGATGGATATTCGCATAGCTACTACTCTGCGATATTGCGGCATCGCCCGGTTTTAATCTGCCGCTTCCTGACGATCTTTTTAATGAATTTGATAGTGCATCTGTTGGGTGAAATGAAGGCGGTAAAATTTTTTATGATAGCACTCAAATAAAACACTTTGTTCAAACACTTTGTTCAGCCGCAAGCGCTTCGCTTCTCACTTCCTACTTCTCAAGCAGCGATACATTGCTGAATTTTGCACATAAATCCATTTCCCTTTCTGTGCTTTAACTTCATGAGCTGAATAGAGGAAGAAAATGAAAAGGGACTGCAGCCGAATAGCGCTGGACTTCTCTAAAAGTGATTTAATGGTCTCACTAATGTCGCTAATGGTCGCGTGTCGTCACTTCGCGATGTTAACTATGGCACGTTAATGAATGTAGGGTATAATGCAAATATGGAAGGAATCTATGTTTGGACACTTGCCGCAAGTTTAGCTCTAGTCAAACAGCAAATCTGCCTAAATATTGGCGACCGAAAACGTGCAATCCCAAGTTTGCACCTTTTCGTTGATAAAAGCTCCAAACGAATGAAAAATGCGAATGAAGCGGAAATCAAACAGTGCTCAAATTGCTAATGATGCCAAAATGGAAAATGCATTTTTATATTCTTGATCACGTTCTGCTCGCGAAATTTTAGCTTGCTAATAATTACTTTGAAATTTGTTGCAAACTGATTCCTTATTTCGTAATCTCGTTCATTTGAGCATGTCTCGACGAAAACAATTGCGAAATTCTGCGTCATCGATCATATTTATTTAGGCAACTTGCTATTTGATATCAGTTCCTCTTTTAGGATCGTGCAGCGCTTGCTTTTCAGGTAGTAACTAGACCATGAGGATAAGAGCGTTTGAGAGAATTGATGCTTCAGCTACTAATAGTCATGCACTTTTGACTTACACTAGACACTGAGCGAGCAGGCATCGGTGAACTGGCAAATGAGTCATTATGTCGCGGTGTTCCACCAGTGCGGCTAATTGAACCACTGTAACTGACGGAATCCGAGGGGGCGGGCGACTGCGACCGCGGAGTGGTGGAGCTCCTCTGCCTTCGCGGCACTGACAACACCTGTAAATAATCGCACGCAATTCATTTGATCGTGGAACATTTCAGACCAAGGATGGCCACTGTCTTCATATTGGACATGGAATGACGGAAATAGATAATGTCCACAATTGGATATCTAATTTGAAAATCGTTCGCGGATGTTTACGGACCCAAGATGTTTACACAAAATACTTGAAATATTAATTTCCCTTTAAACGATTTCCATTGCCTGCTTCTCTGTTGCGACGCGGGAAATTGGCTACAATTAACGAAATGTCTAGGGCTTGTTTGTTTTTACAGTGAAATAATATTATTATTGGTAGTATCCCAGACAGGCTCGAAATAAATAGCAAAGATGCGTCAATACGTAATTCTTCGCCAAATTGAGTATATGCAGTCTTCGTATCAATTATTGCTCTTCGCTTGCGAATAATTTGCATACATGCATAGCAAGAGGCAATACAATCGCCACGTTAGCGACAAATATTT
>NIUQ01004229.1:0-14456 GCA_002796945.1 Plectus sambesii
CTGATAAGACTAAAGATGTCTAAGCAGAATAACACAAACCAGCGAAGATGAAGTAGCAGTGAAAGCTGTGAGGATGGAACTCGTCGGGGACGGTTTTAGCGGCGGCCATTAGCGCCTGTCCCATCACTTGCCCGCCGTAAACTCGACTACCTTCCTTTTTACCGGGTACCAAATGGGTGGAGCTGCAAAAGCGTTGCTATTTGAATTATCAACCGAATAATCCTTAGCATCTTAACCAACCGAAAAAGGTTCAATTCCAACTCTTCCAATTGGAGGAACGTCTCGACGAGTTGATTATCTGACATGTCTCTGTTGCCTTCTCGCTATCCGCGCGATAGCGCTCGACCAGTTAAAACAGCAACAAATATTTACAATTAAAAATGAATGAAACAGTGCAAAATGTAAGCAACGACGCTCAGATGGACGACTGAGCTTGCAGCAGAGAAAAACACGCTCTCCGATCAAAGTTTATTCGCTAATTACACGATAAAGTTACAATGCTCAATTCGTAGGAGCATCACCATATCGAAGCTTTTGATAAGCGCGTGCGATGGGAAATCTGAAGTCCTTCCAGAAGATATTTTGACCATAAGTGGCATACCAGCTGAAAAAGGGAAGGGTGATAAATATGGCCGTTATTGTTTAAGACGTTGTTTAAGATCGTAACTTTGCCATTCAATTTCCCAAATTTCACATTTAATTTCAGAACAAAATTGAAAGGCAAAGTTACAGTATTTAACGGTAAAGGCAATAAACTGATGGGAATAAAGAGTAGAAAACGTTACATTCCAAACAAGGCGCCACCAAGGTGAGCTGCGTGGTCGAACATCCGCCAGCCGAGTAAAAGTCCGATCGTGTCGAATGCCAGTAAGCCGTACACGGCTTTCTCAGCCGAAAATGTGAAGAATGGCAGGAAGACTATCTGCAGTTGTGCGTCGGGTATTTTCATGCACGTGTAGGTCAGCACGCCCAAAATGGCACCACTCTGCAAAATAAACACCATTGGATTTGCTTATTTCGCATTGCATTGTTCATCATCAAAAGCGCATAAAAAGTGACTTACAGCACCCAATGCGGTGACTGGATTAAGCGTGATCGCTTTATGCACCATGCTGCCGAGAGAAGAGAACAATCCTAAACGCCATGCGATGAATCGAATGAAAAGTAAATAGAGCAAAAATACAGGGTGTCTCAGAATTAACTAGCCACCCCACAAGTAACTTGGCTGAGGGGTGTCAAGTTGCTTCTGATAAGTACCCTGTATAGTCGTAATTTCCTAATCAGTAACTGAGAGCCGAAGGAAACACCGTAACACGCTTAGTATCGAAAGTTTAATTAAACACGTCGCTGCAGCTTTCACACTATTAGCCTTTATCGCTACGGGACCAATACTTCATTTTCTCGTAACTGACTAAAAAATTACGACGACAGAACGAACCAGCGGCGACGTAGAATGCGAGGAACTGTTCGACGCCAAAGAAACGATCGCAGCTGACACCACCAAAGTTGTGGAGGACGTACATGTTCAGGGCGAGATGGATCAGACTGTAGTGCGAAAAGACGCTCAGAATCATCGGCGAGCAAAGACTTTCTGCAGCGTTAATGACGTCATTAATCATATCTAGAGTTCTAACGAGGTCAGGGTTTTCAAAGAGTCGGGGTCGGGTATAGGGAGAAAGAAAGAAACACAAATACGAGATATTTACTCTTACCATACAAGTCTATGAACACCGACGCCCGATTAGGGCAAGGAGACTGTACTTTTGTATGGGAGATTAAATACCTTCGTACTGGTGTTAGGCGCTAGTGACAAAGAAGGTGGGAAAGAAAGAAAAAAGCGAGCGTCGTCGAGATATTCGGTCAACACCATTCCAAAAAAGATTACTCGATGCAAATCCATTGGTGAAATAGCGAAG
Source organism: Plectus sambesii (assembly GCA_002796945.1). Taxonomy (NCBI): domain Eukaryota; kingdom Metazoa; phylum Nematoda; class Chromadorea; order Plectida; family Plectidae; genus Plectus; species Plectus sambesii. The sequence continues at coordinate 1,917 of NIUQ01004229.1, forward strand.
CATGAACGGTTGCAAGCGTGGAACGCGCCATAGTAGCCATACAGCAACCTGCAAAAGAACGCGACAATATAAGGCTGCACATACTCAATGAAAAACCTACATTTACTCCAATCAGCATCCCAACTGTCTTTTTCCCCGGAGAAATCTGCTCCCACCAACTGTTTGCTTCTCGGCGCTTTTCTTCCCACCACGAAGGCTTTGTGTACTTCCAATCAAATAGATTCTTCATCAAACGCCGTCTCGATCGCTCGTAATCCGAAACCACCGCGCCCACATAACACACACCGCTCACCTGAAGCGCCAAGGATTAAGACGGTGTTCTATACGGTGTTATAAGAAAAGTATAATTACATCAACTACACTAATAGAAAATAAAATAGTAAATCTTAATTAATAAATTTAATAATTACACTTATAAATAATTAAAATATATCATTTTGACATTAACAAGCAGATTCACGTATGCAGAGTCTTATAAATCAACTATTTCTACTCTATATAAAACAAAAAATAACACACTTGCTAAATTCTTCGCACCATTTAAAATAAATTAAATCAATTGTAAAAATAACCGACCCCAAAAGCAAACGCGACCGCTTTCCACACGTCCTTTCGAGGTCGCAGCATGAACGAGGGGTTTGGGACATCGTTGGGAACAAACTCGGCCGATTGACGACCGAGACCGAAATTGCCGCCATTGCGAGGTACACGAACGTGTCGTTTGGCGAACAGAGCATTCCCTTGCTGTTGTTGCGGATGTAAGCGGCAAAAAGCGCTCACAACTCTTCCACCTTTGCACAGCATAAACATTGCTAACTCTTATATTTTCCCACCGCTGAATGATGGTCTGAAATGACAACTTTGATTCTCGTCAACAAATGCACAACGAAAATTCGACCGACTTTTACAAAATCATTGCAATCGAAAGGCTCTCCAGCTTCATTAATTGACCAGTTTCCTTGCTGTCCACTTCTTATGGTTCTTCAATTACTTTAAACAATACTCTTCTGAGATCCTGGAAGATGTGAGACTACACAGTTTAATTTAAAATTGTTGATCAATCGCGAATAGACTTTCTCAATCCAGTCGACTGGATCGAACGTTACGATCCGAATAGTGAGAGCTGGCGCCTGAATGCATATCGCGGTGGGAGAACATTTGCTTTGAGAGCAGATCCGAGAAACGGACAGCTGTTGATCAAATGACAATCAAAGACACCGCCAAATGTCCTAAACATTTGAATTATGTAGAAATGGGTACGAAAAAATATAGCTTTGCACTTAATCATGAACCGAAGCTGGATGCTATTTATTATAGATACGACCGATCGCCCTAAGAAATGACATGCTCTCTTCTTTACCAGCCATTTTCAGTAGGTTTCTTTATCGGCCGTTACGAGGCACGGCTGGGATCGAAAGTGATCCGTTATAATTCCTTATCCACTTCTCAGTCTTATTGCCTGTTCTCATAGTGACCGGTTGGCTCTCTCTCCCGCTTTCGTCCTTGCTATTGTACGACCGCTCATCTCGTTATAAATTGTTGCTTCAAACCGCAACACCAACCTTTTTAAGTACGAGGTTTTCTTACCAACCGACTTCAGTAACTATAGTGGCCTTTTTGTCCACTGAAGCTGGTCGCGCTGCACCATGTCGCGATGATCTCGTCAATTGATTATGCCTGAGAGACTTTGAAACATGATCAAAGCCGGATAGCTTCAATTGCAGTGGCCAACAAATTTGCCAAGCAACTACAAAAGTATTAAACCAATCAGAAGGGTCGATTTTTACCCGACCAATGAACGTGGATTGGTGGTTACAAAGTGACGTCATTATGGTTTATTTTGCGCGCATGGTATTGCGTTAAATTATAGCCGTACGAATTTCCCTCCGAATCCGAGGAAGCGATCTTTGAATTGCTTACTGCTCAAGTAGCGTCTTTATTCCAGAACTTTTTTGCATCCAGTTCAAAGATTGAAAAGAAAGGCGGAATGGCCGGCGCCGACGCCAACGGCTTTGTATTCGATGCAGAAACTGTCAACCAATTTCTGCGCAACAAACATGTAGTATTCATTGGAGACTCGAGTAGGTTTGAAGGGTTTATTACTGTTGAATGATTTAAAAAGGCGCTGTGTTCAGTCGTGAGAGGAATGTATAAGGATCTGGTTTTGTTGTTGCAAGAGGATCGACTGCTGACCAACAACGAGCTGGAGAAAAAAGTAATCAGAGGATCGTTCATGAACGATAAGGTCATATCGCTCACTCCGCCGCACGAGAAGGTCAGCGGCATCAACTTCTACGAGCTGCGCGAGTACCGCTCCGCCGACGGTTTCCACCTCGTCCAGTACTATTTCGTCACCAAGTGAGCTAATTTTTCTCTTCTTTAAGATTAAAGAATGATGCTTTAAATGAGCGGAGAAACCTTTTCTTATTTTCGGAAGGTCCCCAACAGTTTATGGAGGATTTCCATGGATTCCCACGTAGCTCTATTGATTCTTTTATTCCCAGCTTGTTTCTAGCGTTGTGGCTGGTTGGGGTTGACTCTGGGGTCGTGTTGGTGTGGTCAGTTCGAGAATGGGGTGGGGGCACAGTAAAAATTATAGCCATCTATGATCAATTAACGCAAATCGCTGAGGGCTAAAAGTGACCAGAGTCTCCCTTAATGCAGTGTAGAAGTTTAACCGACTCAATGATGCCAGTGCTACATACTTTTAATGTCCCAGCTTTCAGATGCTACTACGACAGAGTGGAGGGAATATTGGAGAGCTTCTTGGACGAGCCGCCGGATATTGTCGTTATGAACAGCTGTCTGTGGGACATTTCTCGGTGAGTATCAGCGAATGGGAGCGAAAATTGCCTTGGCGTTTTGCTGCAACCTAACCGTGGTTAAATGAAACCGTCAAAAGCGAGGGCGCTTCTTCGCATTACAAACGGTAGGGTGAACAATACAAAGATAAAGAAGGCGCGTGATAAAGCGGAGACGGAACTCGGGGAACAAGTGATTGCTCACGACGAAGGCAGAATACGAATGATTACTCTAGAGTACTATCCAGCACTTTTCTTTCAGGTATGGTCATCGTAGCGAGGAGGACTATCTGACAAATATGGCGACTGTGCTGAAACGGATGCAAGAAGTGCTACCGCCGAAGTCAATGTTCCTCTGGATGTCCACCCCACCAGTCTCTTCGCACATAGCTGAGCGCCAGTTTCTGCGCGAAGAAATCCAATTCTTGTCGCTGTCTTTGCGGTAAACCCTCTCAAATTTTGAACTACGTCTGTGTGTTAGATTGAAGAGATGATCGACGTCTCGGCTTCTATTATCGCTTTATCACCGCTTTAAAATTATATTTGAGCAGTTTCTACCGCGAGCAACTGCTTAATTTGGGTTAAATATTTGAACGGTTTGGTCCCGCAGCGTTCATTTTCATATCGGGCTATTGTTTAACGAACGTACAGTATATTATTTTTTTAAATAAAAAAATCGTAGCTAAACTCGTGGGTCCCGCTTGAATTACTGAGATGGAATGCAGAACGAAATTTATGCACTAGTTTAGCGAAGCAAGCCTTTAATTAGGTTTTTACTTGCAGCAAATGCGTGCTGGAAATCAATCATAAGGTAGCTCAGCTCATCGTCCAGTATGGTTTCGACAACCTCGACGTCAACTATTACCTGCGTCCGTTAGTTCAGGAACATAGGTAGGCATACACTCTGACACTGTTCTGTTGCGGATATACGGCATGATAAATCTTCTTTGAAATTGAATTTCAGAACAATAAGCTATTTTTATCGACGTGCTTGTGAACTTTCCTTAATTGACTTGCACCGAGCTGGGACCTATCCCACGAGAGCAAAACAAAAGCGAAAATCGATCTATTCTGCCCTTCAAAGCTGTTGTTTTTCGTTTTCTTCTCGGTTTTGATGAATAGAAATTGATCATGACTTTCTTTTTGTTGGGGTTTGGGGCAACAATTTATACAAGTGTGCGCGGTCGTACAATAGGAAAGGATACGAGGTAAAAAGGAAGAGAGCAGCGGGGTTAACAGACCGGCCGCTGTCTTAACGGATAACAAGAGTGAGGGCGAATATGATATCACCGGATATCACAGAACAACGTCCGGGTCCGACCGCACCCCACAACACTTTTGCTTTAGCTTTGGAGGTAAAGATCCCTGGTTGGTGGGATCTCGCTGTGGACTACTGTAGATTTGCTCTATGCCATTCACTGATAGAAGTTCGTTGTACAGAAAAGGCGACGGCGTACACTGGGACTCGGTCGCGCATCGTCACATAACCGAGCTGCTGCTGTTGTTCTTGTACGATTCGTGGGGAGAGCCGCTGAAAGAATCATTTTTGGACATCATGAAAATGTACGTGCCAGCAGAAAATCTTCCTGATTATTATTATATGCAGCAAGTGATTATTATAACGCACTCATTAATTATATTTATTCGTTGATTTATCCCTTCTTTTCATCTGAATATAAAATCTGATATGCTTTTTATCGACGATTCACGTTTTAATTAATGTTATGCACATCTTTTTTACTTGGTTTGAACGCTCACAATTAGGCAAAGGAGAGTTAAAATGACTAGCTGCACTTAACAACATTCAAAAAAAGTATACGGTAGGTGGGGTGTAAATTGCGGAGATCAAAAAAAGTAGCTCGCATATCGGTCTAATTACGATGTGTTACTCGGGCGAATTCAGGAGAACCAACATGCGCCTTGATCTCAAGCATTTGGCCGACCAAAAGCAGCCGTCGTTCGTCAAACACCAGCTGCGCTACCTGAACGAAATCGCCGAAGGATTGCAGTTCAACCCTCCTTGTAATACCAACAAGAAATGAATGAACTGATGCACTTTTGTTTGTGCACCAAATTTGCATGCCTCATTGTTGCTCTTGTGCAATGCAGTGTGAACTGCGCTTTAAGGGGACTGCGGCCGTCCTCAGATGAGAAATGTACCGTACATTGTTTGCAGCAGCGCATGACAAGCCGACTGCGAATCATATCAATTTATATTGTACTCAATTAGCTGCTATACAGTATTGTCATGAGAAATTGGTACAATTTACGGTACTTGCCCTTGAGCCAGAGGCGAGTGGAGTTCATTAAATGCGCTGATGAATTATCGGACAGTTATTTGATGGATTTGTTTGTGGATATCGTTTGCTCACGAAGATTGTTCGATAAAAGAAAGTTTCATGCAAGATAAGGGTTTCATGTGTACATTTGTGCAAAACATGGCGTTTCATAGGGTTCATAAGTACAGATTTGGGTGAAGGTTAAGATTCGACGGATGAAGGTGCCGAAGCAGTCGGCAACTGAGAGAGACGGTGCTGAGATGATGATGATGATGAGGAAAAAGTGAACGCGGCGACTTCAACAAATCAACGACTATAAACTAATCACGATAGACTCTGATCATCGAATCCCCTTCACTACTTATCCGGGCTACTTCAACAAACAAACGACCAAAAACTAATCGCCATAGACTGATCATTAAATCTCTGTAATGCTTCGTCCAATCCGTTGTCAATACCTTAAATCCGTTTCCCGACTACTCTCACGCCGCCCTCTAAATCTCCGTCATAATTCGATCAAGATCTAATATTTCAGACAAACTTGAAGACTATCGGCTTTTCTGCGCCGCGGCGATTCGCCTATCGATCGAATCGCTAAAGGACATGCACGCTACTCAATTCTTTCCCAATGCAATTTATTCCATCGCGTGCATTACACTAATCAGATTGTAGCCCAATGCTGTCGCCGCTCACTCCGATCTGAAGCCGGCATAGCTGGCCGCCGCGGAGATTTGACCCGGATTGTCGATGTTATTATTCTCAATTCGCTACAGATGCCTTTGGTGACGATCCATGAAGTCGAAGAGGAAGAAGATGAAGAAGCGGAGGCGAACGTTCTCAACGCTCTCGTCAGATCTTCCAAATACAAGCAAAGTCAGTGCAAGCATATGGAACGCTTCTACTTCCTGCCTCACTTTTTCATGATCCTGCTGCTCATCGCCGTCCTGGGCGCTGTGATCATCGCTGCCACCATGCTTGGCGGTCTCGACAAGGCCCCTCCCGACTCTGTTCTCTTGGAGAAAAATTACACCGATCGGCTGCAGACAATTATTCAGACGCGTCGCTTGTTGTTCAGCTATCGAGCGACCAGACAGCGCGCTAAAATCGCAGATATTATCGCTAAAGCCAACAAATAAGATGACATACCTTGGATAAGTATAAAGATTATACGTGTGCATAAAAGCGTGTCGCCTGTAATGAACATGTATGTGCATTGAACGTCAAGTTTTTTATTTCGGCATGCCATGTGCCACAATTCAAGGCTGCGATGGCGGAAGTAGCAGTGCGTCGAAAGCCAGAACCACTGTCGTCCATCTGAGGTCCGTCGAATAATATGAGTCTCGCAACGAATCCATGATACAGGTAATCGTGGCAGTGCGGGGATTGCCGCCGCCGTCGCTACCCGCACAACTTGGTTTTGGGCTTCAAAGTGCGGACGAAGCGGTGAGACGCNCATGATACAGGTAATCGTGGCAGTGCGGGGATTGCCGCCGCCGTCGCTACCCGCACAACTTGGTTTTGGGCTTTAAAGTGCGGACGAAGCGGTGAGACGCGGCGGCGCGCCTGTGCGCGTTGACGACAGCGCTCATTCGCGTTGGCCTAAATTGCGCGACTTTGTGCACTGATTATTATAATATGTCGCGCTAGGAAAAGAAGCACTAGCATATCTAAGTGAGGAAGTGATTGACATGAAATATTTCAGCGCGGTCGTTCGTCGAACTGCTCTTGTGGGTTAAAGAGTGCGTGATTGCAAGGAAGCAAAGAAGGCGTTGAGAAAAAAGAAGATGACGGTCGAATCGTTGTTGTCGGAGGTGAAGATGGTGCCGCATCTGGCGCAGCAGCAGCGACTGAAGGCGGGCGATGAGGCGTATTTCGGCGGTAAGTTGCTTTACCACGAGACGGCGCCCGGTCCTTCCAGCGAAGGCCACGATGGCCAGGGTCACGGCAACGGCCATGATCATGGCCAGCGCGGCCAGCAGCACGCCCCTCACCATCGCGGCGGCATCGCTCAGGCTATCGCTGAGACTCGCGAGAAGGTCTCCCAGGCGCTCCACAGTGCCGGCGGTCATGGTGAGCCCTTGTTGTCGTCCATTTGACGCGACAGCTTTACTGCCTAGTTTCGTTTCAACCCGTAGCGCGTAGTTCGTGCACTCTCTTCTCGCAGTTGTTGTTGTTGTTGTATTCACAACGCTTCGATACTTTTGAGATAGCTGACCATACACTTGACGCTTCTTGATTGCATGGACACACTTCTCTATCGCACTAGGTACCTCCTTCGATTGTGACTCGCTTGGCGCTGTTCTGTGTTGTGGGAAAGTTTTTGAGCGAAATGGGAAGGTAGATGTGGATTGCAGGAGATGGAAAGAAAGGCGGCCACGGCGGCGACTCCGAACTGAAAACGGAGGTGGCGGCGCTCCGCAAGGACAACACTAAGTTGCACTCGGATTTGGCCGACCTCAAGTCGATCGTCGAGCAGCTGCAGGCTTCGATCAGTCAGCTCGGTGGCGCCAAAGTTTGCGCGGTACGAAGATATCTTTCTTTTTTGTCTATCGGAACGTGGACTGTTGTGGGAATGGGATGTTTATTAATTTAGGGAACAGAGCTTTCTCGTCCTTTTTCGGTGGTTATGTTATGCTTTTCGGTTTAGAAGTGCATTTCGGCATGTTTTCCTCGACATTTAGCATTAAAAGCGCCTAACCGCAGTGGGCGGATATGTATCATCGCAATAAAAAAATATAGGGGAGCCTGAGCAAGGCAAAAAAGCTGTGCATTTATGTTTTTTTTGCGATGATACATATCCGCCTCCTGCTGTTAAGCGCATTAGTTAAGGCCTAAGCTGAGATTCAATAATATAACGTAAGTTGCATTCGGCCTTTGATAAATCTGCCAAAGCAAGGAAAGATAAATCGTCGAGATACCGTCGTTACAGCTCTAATCAGAAAGTTTCTCAGTGCCGACGCGCCATGAAGTATAGCTTATTTTTAAGTACTATATTTACTTTATTAGACAAAAAAATTATTACATTTTTAGTATAACGTTTATATTTTCTTAAGCGGATAATTAAAGGCTCACTCAAAAGTTGCATTTATCTGGCTCTTTCACTGATACAGGCTCATTTAGCATGCAAAGAATAAAAGCTGATACCCAAGAATTATGCACATTCATTCGGGTTCTAATATGTAAAGAGAAACCGAATCTAGAAAAGTTGCGCGTGCAAGTAGAACAAAACTCAAATAAATAACTTTCAGTTAGCCCACAAATCGCTGCAAATAACTCTGTTTTATCTGATTATATACCATTTCCACTTTAATAAGGACACTTTCAAACCAAATCGGATACTTTCCAAATCAATAAGAACTTTTTGTTGCCAAATTAATACGGGAAATGTCCTCTTTGATTTGGAAAGTATCCTATTTGGTTTGAAAGTGTCCTTATTAAAGTGGAAATGGTATATAAGAGAGAATCGAAATTCAGAAAGAAAACATTTCGGTGTCATAATCATGTATCATTCGCAACATTGATGAATTTAGAAGCCGGCGCAGCCTGCTGCCCAGCAGGCGGAGGCTAAGGACGATGAGGACATCGATCTGTTCGGATCGAGCGATGAGGAAGTGGTACGTTGTCTTTCCGATGGAGCCTGAGCCGACATACTGAGTTGCTGCGTTGTAGGATGAGGAGAAGGAGCGCATCAAGCAGGAACGCCTTAAGGCCTACGCCGAGAAGAAATCCAAAAGTCAGTGCTTTTGTTTTGAAACTATTTAAATTTAATATGAACGCTTTCGATACCAAATGGGACATTTTTCATTTTAAAGAGCACCTTTACAAGACACAGAAAACCTTTTCCAAGCCAAATTTGTGTGAAATGAATTCTTAAAATTGGAAAATGTTCATGTGCTGATTTAATATCGTGTACTTCAGTCGAAATCTTTCTTTTTGGATATACTCAAACGCTGCATTAAGTAAGACTTCAGCTAAATCACGCGATTTGAAATATGGCTTTTATTAAAGTGAAAATGTTATGTAGTAGGCGTCGGTTCATCTTTTCGAAACGCTTTCAAAACAGGCTAGTTACATATTTATACCACACATGAGACAATGCAATATCTGAATCATTCGCTTCTGTGCGTAGCTTTTTTCTAATTATTATTAAATCTGATCAAAACAACCTTTCATATCAGTCTATGATTTGCCAAAGTAATTTAATAGGACAAGAGGTTGTTTTCGTGCTAGAATGCGTATTGTTATCGCATTTTTTAGGGAAATGCACCGACACGAAACAAAATGTTCATTACTTTTTCTTGCATCATAATCATTCATAGCATGATGATTGACCATTGTTATTTATATTTATTGAACATTTTTGATCCGACTGAACGCTTTAGAATAATGTGCGACGCAAACACTGTTCATCGATGAATCAGTTACATTAAGTTTGTAATTTATTGATTTCATTTTCATGTTAGTCTTTGTTAAAATTTAACCAGAACATATAAATGTATAATAGGAGCAAAAGTTGTTTGAGCTCTTGAACAATAAGAGAAAAATGAGCAAGATAAGATTGTACGATAAAACCTGTGGAGTGATGATTGAAAGCAGTATCAAAATCTATTTGATGACATAAAATTCTATGACCAGACTTCCTCAAAACCTCATATTTTTCATTTGTGTAACCAATAATATATATTTAGCTATAATATAATTGCAGAGCCGGGTCCGATCGCGAAGTCGTCTGTGATTTTGGACGTGAAGCCGTGGGACGATGAGACCGACTTGGGAGAGATGGAGAAACTGGTCCGCAGCATTGAGAAAGACGGTCTCGTCTGGGGAGGCGGTAAGGCTCAATTTATTATTTAAATTCTTTACTGTTACATTTGCTTGATATATGAAAGTTCGGAGTATCTACCGGCCGATTGGTGTAGTGGTCTAAAAACCATCACTCACCAGTCTCGAGGACGCGGGTTCAATTCCCGCTGAGGGCGGCCCCTCACCCAACCAAGTTGCTCATCCCTCCGTGGGTCGGGGAATTGGTAGCAGCTACGCTGCGGTGGTTTCCACATGGCCACCATCCCGGTGACAGGCATGCGACGGCCGACGGGATGTCCTACAGTCGCTATCCTACTGGCGGGTTTCCAACCCACCAGTAACAAGCCGACACTACGAAAAGCGGTACAAAGGCTTAAGAAAAAAAATGAAAGTTCGGAGTATCGTATGTAGATGCAGGTGCAACATGTATATGGTGCAGTAGTTGGAATAGACCGCCACGATCGCTGACGTGAAAAATATCTCCTTTTCTCCAAATTTTTTCCCAAGTATGTGAAACGGAAGATTTCTATTACCGTTCGACTCCATTTCCATAAACTCATAAAATTAAAGTGAACGTGAGAATCGCCTGTTGCGTATCGTTCTCTTTCCATCCTGAACTGTGGGATTTTTTGTTGACGTAGCGCGGTGATGACTGAAATTTCCCTCTCACTAAAAAGGAATTTGGAAAAATTGAACGGTAGGCAAGTGCATCTGAATCTGTTCGTGATGAGATTGTATTTTTGATAATGATTATAGTAGTACAATACAATTTTGTTACGAAATGCTTGTTTCAGGAAAGCTGATCCCGTTGGCCTACGGCATCAAGAAGCTGCAGATCATCTGCGTCATCGAGGATGACAAGGTCTCCGTTGACGATCTGATCGAGTCTATCACTGAGGGCTTCTCGGATCACGTAAGTTCTTGTTTTTCATAAATCATCCTATTTCCAGTTTGATAGTCTTTATTAATGTGATACAAATGATATAGTCAAAAATGTTTTGATAAGTAACAAGATATCGTGATAGGGACCGTAGTTGAAAGAGATGAGCTCACTTTTCGGTGGTTGAAAACCGTTTTCCATCAAGAAAGATAGTCGTAAAGTTATAGAAAGAAGCTCTCTAGACTTGAAATAGAATCCAAGAGTTCTTGTTAATGATTGAAAAATTTTGACTATATTATGATCGAACCGCATAGTTTAAGAACTCATATGACGCCCGTCAGCGCGGCTTCTAGCTGATATATCCGCCGTCATTTGAGTGTCATACCTATGCAATAATAAAATGGTCGCGCGCTCGTCCTCGCGGTGCGTGCTCCTGATTATCGTCCTCATGAGCACGTAGGAATCGACCAACATTTTTTACTTAACTTTACCTCCCTATGCCACCATTTTTGCCACAGCTGTTGTTTTTTATCATGAGACGTTCCGAAATGTGAGAAAGTCGCATCGCTGCCGGGCACCTTCCGTGTGACGCGCAGGCTATGACACTTCTGGCTCGAATAGCGGCGTTTGAGTTTCGCATTCATCTAGTGCTTGGATTACGTTTTGCTCACCGGGTTACATAATTTTTCCTTGTTACTGATCGGGAAGTTTTAACTATAGTCCCTCGAAATATCACTGCTTCTACAGTAGACAATAATACCGATACGTCATATTGCTTTCGTTGCAGGTGCAAAGCGTTGACATCGCCGCCTTCAACAAGATCTAATGAAAAGACGCAAGAACGCCACCGATCGGTTTTGATCGAATGCTCAGTTGATCTAGGAGTTTATTCATTATCTTGTTGCATGCATGTTGTTATTGACTTTGCTCCTGTAGCACGGTGCCGTAAATAAGTTTTGTTGGACGATCCCCAGCGCACAACACCTCCTCAGCTCTTTATTATCTCTCAATGACGCGCTTGTCCGCGCTCCGACGGAAATTGCGTGTCGTTTTGTTCACAGCATTAATGTTACTTCCCCTGGATCTGGATTTGTTTGGCACTGGCTGGATATATATACGCTCTGTTGCGCTCCTACTCTGGCTGGCGGCGAAATCTGATTGACATCCCGGTTGCTACGATTACGGTTGCAATTATTTGCAAAAGTCAATCGCGTTGGCGTTTTCTCGCTAGTCGGCGCTCTGACGAAGATGGCATTTTTTGGCATTTGACTGAGGTCGCCAATCCTGCAGAATTTTTACACACTATGTGGGTTACAAATGTAAGGCACGCAATCGCAAAGACCACCTCTGGAATCAACTGTCAGTCGTCGACTAAGCTGAACGATTTTTGCAATTAAGCAGTTCGTAGGTTAATTACGATCTTTCGTAGTCTATTCGTAATATTCTTCGCGAGTCTTCTAAAGATCGTCGAGTGAAACCCGCGCGCATCATGCAATTTGCAGCAGGTACGTCTGTTCATTTGTATTTTTGTGTCTATTAAAGTATAATATACTGTACTGCTGGCAGTGTGTATCAGAATTAAGGTTCAGTTGGTATGAAACCTGTCTTACGCTCTGGTTTAAGCACCATCTTCCGTTCGCATATTTTACTGCACTGTCTGCATGTTCTCTGCGGTTGACGACGGTCGGCCATTAATTGCATTTGTCCGTCCTCGTTCTCATGCGCGGTTTTCATATGTTTCATTTGCAACCGCGGGTCATTCGACAGTGAACCCGTG